>ML788712.1:275698-297555 GCA_009831015.1 Picea engelmannii | reverse complement strand
ACAATTCCAAATCACTCAGTTATGAATGAGATAATAGATTAATATTTATTGTCTAATTTAATTAAGGGAAAACTAAATTAGACACATGTTTCTTGTTGACTTTTCAACAGAAATAACTTGACTTATAAGGCATCTCTTCCCACATTTCACTCCATTTAGATTTGACCTCTAGGGGATCCACTTCCATCTTTATCCATACCCATATCATTCCCCCTAGGGTCACCGAGATCACCTCCCTAGAGTGACCTAGTCACCCTTGAAGTGTGAAACCTACATAGAGGTGACATTGAGTGTAGGATTCCCAAGTTGTAGCACTTTATTTTGTGGTTGGGTCGATATTTTCCCAACCTTCAACTTGTGCTATAACATTTTGGTGTCATTGTCGGGGAATATTTTGAATCTTGTTTGTATCGTAACAAAAATTTGGTAAGCTATCCCAAATCGTTTCCCTTAGCTTTCCCGATGACTCCACCCAAGGGACGTTCCCTTTCCACCCTTCTTGATGAGCTCATTTTGAAGTTCATCTGGCGACTCCACCTTCCCAAAACCCACTTTTGCCTTATCCTTTTCCATCCTTTGGTGACCTTTGAGCTCATCTGGCAACTCCATTGAGGTATTACCCTAAGTAATGGAACCATGGAATCACAGGACTTAACATGGGAATTCCATAAGGTTTATCCATCCCTTGATGTTCAATATATTCCTGGATATCCAAATCATTGTTCCCCGGAGTGGAGGGCAAGTTGCCCCAAATTTGATGGTGATCCAGCTCTAACAATCACCCATGTCATGAATTATATGAAGTATGTTTTGAGATTAAATGTTCTACATGAAGATGTGCTAATGAAAATTTCTGTGTATTCACTGGAATCAAGTCAAAATGATTGACTTGCACACTCTTGTAATCCGAAGAGTATCCCTTCTTCTACAAAGATCATTGAATAATTTCTCAGGAAATATCAGCCAGCTACTCAATTTTTTCAAGATGTTTTCCAAGAGCTCAAACACACTCTTTACAGAGAAGGTTTTCTGATCGATGATGAGACAATAGATGAAGAAAAGATTGAAGAAGATCTTGATGAAGAAGATCTAGATGAGACATATGATGAAGATGAAGTATCTACTCTTCCACTTGATGAGGACATCCATAAATATTCTCCTCATGCACATCAAGAAGAAAACATGATGAGTTATAATCGTTTTGAAAACTTTGATGATGCTATGTTCCATGACTGTGGAAATGAAGAAAACTACCAAAAGGATCTCGATGAAGTTTCTCTTGTAGAAGGCATGAACGAGACTTTGTTATCTGCTTTCCCTTTTGAAGAAAACGAAGTTATCCAATCTTGTGAGGAAGTCTTTGACTCCTATGGTGCATATGAATTAGTGGAAAAACCCTTGGATATAGTTGATGAACACATTGATGATTTCATACAGGTTGGGAGATGTAGATGGGATGTGGGATGCTTCATTATTGATAGAGATCCCATTTATGACGTTGAGGGTAGCTCTCAAGAAAAATGGTTTGAAATATCATCTTCAGAGGACTGGAATCCATGCATGTATGATTCAGATGTTTGCCAGTCTAGTGATGACATGGTCATAGATTTGTTCTTCCCTTTCGAGGATGACTTGTCGCAACATGATCTTCATTCATCCTTTGATACATACCCTTTTGCGCATGCAAGTTTGTTTTATGAGGAATTTTGACCATTGTACTCAAATTTTGAGGAATACCAGGACGTGGCCACCTTAGAGCATTCAGAGGTTCATTCTTTAAAGCGGAATTATTTTAATCTTGGATATTTCCATGGAAATTCACAGGGGAAGAGGTGGTGTTTTTCTACACCTGAGATTGTTCCTTACCTCTTTCCCTCTTCTCCCAGATACCATGTAGTATTCTTATGATCTCTCGTTTCCTCTCAGTCCTCGAAAAGCAGTGAGTCTTTATGCATGGATGAAGATGATCCTTCATCTACATATAGTATCCCCCTTCAAAGATGGATTGATCAGTATTGTGGCTAAACTTTCAGGAGAGATGATCAGACTAGTGGTTTCTCTTTCCAGCATGATTTTCTCCCTCCCACCCATATTCATGAGTTTTATTTCATGATTGATTATATGTATGTTTATACTCATGATCATTATGTGCTTAACTTATCTTTGTTGTATTATATGATTAAGCTCAGGGGGAGATATCTTAATGAAATGATGAACAAGTGGTTGTAGTGGTTATATGACTTCACCTAACATCACCTATCACTGAATCTTCAGGGTCCCAAGGCCTTAGGTAAGTAGGTAAGTCATATTGATTGCTCGCATCTTGAATTTTATTTCTCATATTAGTTTAGTTGTATTGCATTTTCATTTTTATCTACTTGCATATTGATTTCATGCTTAGTTTTGAAAGTTCTGAAAAAAATGTCAAAATTTTATTTTTCTAGTTTAGTTGGTTTTGATTATGATCATATGAGAACAAGGATGACTAGGCCATATTTCACTTGACATTTTTATGTTTTCTTCTAGGCATAGGTATACTAGGAGATGTTGTGGTTCTCATGCACTCTATGATGAGCACATGTCCCCAAATAGGAGCCATATGTTATCCCCATTTTGTGGATAACGAAGGATATTATGTCTCAAGGCCCTTAGGTTGCATATATGGAGTGTCGAGAGACTACATGACCAATAGTACCCTTTTTCACAAATGGAAACCCCTCTCACCACCACAGATGGTCACAGATTTCCAGATGGCATCCACCACATCAGCTGGCTTCCAGAAGGCAGTGGGCCTTTCTCCATGAGGTACAAGTCAGTATTATGGTGAGCATCATTTCAATATTTAATCCAATTGAGTATGTTGTATCTTAGATTGCTCTAGATTTCATGATATATCCTTGGATATTATGCATTTTTCCCTTCATGACCTTGGTGGTTGACATTGTTCTCTAGTAAGTGGTTTTCCTTGGGGATGGATTTTATACTAGGAACTCCCTTAAAGAGCCATCGTATCGTTCCCGACCATACTTACCATTTTCCATCATTATTATCCTCCATTTTCTTATCTCTTGGGATTTTAGGGTGTATTGACCCAAGAAGGGGTTGTCCCTCATTTTATGGGAAGAAGGCGTTGAAGGACCAGAGGGATTTATGTTGGGTAAAAGATAAAAGCCTTGTATAAACCTTCTAGATGATTCACCCAGGGATTACTCGAGAAAGAAGTGAAACACTTATATTTGAGTAAAGGGGACCCACAATACAATAAAAAATGCTTAAAAGGTTAGTTGAAGGATAGGAGGTCTCATCATGAGCCGACCTATCACGTCCATGAATATCTAGTGGTATGACATTGCCATCATCTCGTCACCAAACCAGGGTAATGGCTCTTAGTTGCATGGCCGAGAGAAAGGGGGTCTCATAACGATCCAACCTTCTCATTTCCACTAGGTGTTTGTGGATGAGATTTCCATTATTTGGTCACCATGCCAGGGAAATGACCTTCAACCTCTCCTTAAAATTATGAAAGAATAAAATAATGGCAATTAATGGGCTTGGAAAAAATGCGTTGCGGACGAAGGTACCACACACCCTCTATAAAGTCACTCATGAATGAGATGCTATGACCCCTTAACCTACTTTACATGACTTAGAGAGGGATCTCTTGGAAACTCTCCTTGACCTAGGGAAAGATCTACCCAATAGGACACCTCGTCAACCCTCCCATATTCAAGTTTGACAAGTGGCATAGTGTCTTTGAGCAATTAATTGTTTGATATAGTGATCTTTGATGCACATTCTTGGGTGGTTCATTTATTGATTATATTCACTTATCATGATGTTATGACTTGAGATCCTTGGAGGGTGTTCTCATTTGTCTTTGTAGGACCTAGTTGGTGGACAATTTTTGGAGAACAAGCCTAGCTTGGGCTTCCATGGGGCTACAAGCCCATAGGTTGGATGCCAAGGGTCCACATGCCGGATCACATAGATGAAATATTGAAGGCCTAGAGGATAGTTGGATGGACCTATCCCATGCTTCACATGCCAAACGACTTGAATAGGAGAGGCAAAATGTCACCTCCTAGGGCATGACGTCACTTTTGGGGGCTTGGGTTTGGTGGTGATGTAGCCACTCGTTGACACATGGAAGTTTTGAGAAGAAGAAGGTATTCACCATGAGGAGATTGGTTGGATTCTTGACATGTGTCCTTTGGAGGCCTACCCATGCTTCTCCAACACCAACTACTTCTTCTAAGTGGAAAAACATCCCCTAAAGCGGAGATGTCCATGTAAAATTAGGGTTTTATTTGTGCAAAAGTGAAACTTTAAATGAATTGTTTAATATTGATTTGTTAAAGGGGGAAATATTAGGGTTGTTGACCCCTAGTCTTGTGGTTTACCCCTTAATTTATGGACAAGTCACCTTAGTGAAATTTTGTATAAATAAGAGATCATAACATCTCATTTGAACATAACTCTTCGCCTTGTGAGAGGACTTGGATCTTAAATTTTCATCATACTTGGCTATATTTGTCTCTTGTGCACTTGTTTATGTCTATTTCTTGTGAATGGTTGATGGAGGAGTGAGGCGCTATCCTTGGAGGAATGCATTTTAGCTTTTATGGTGGATTATCTTATCATATTTCTTGATTTTGGTATGGTCTTTTACTCTTATGCTATCATTTTTTCAAGTCAAGGATTTTTGTGCTAGGAACTAAGTGGTAAGAAAGAGTATTTACACCCCCACTCTAGTCTCCATCATTTATTGCTTAAAATTCATTGATGTTGCAAGGGTGTTTTTGAGGAAGTAAGAGAATTTACACCCGTCATTCTCAAACCCTAACTAGAGATAATTGCCTTGGGAAGTAAGAGGATTTACACCCCCAAGGAAGTATCATCTATAGTTCATTTATTTGACTCCATAAACCCAATAGTAAAGGCACTAGTCATCTATTTTTTGCATTGGAGATATAACATCATTGCCTTGGGAAACGTGAATTTCCGTCTTTTGAAAGATCTCTTGCTTGAAGTTGGTTTGATACATTGAGGGGAGTCTTCCCCTACTAGGGCGTACCCTCTCTCCCACTAATTTACTTTTTTTTACAAACCCTAATATACAACCATTAGGGTTGATCTAACATAGATAGATAAGTAATCCTAACTCATAAACTAGCCCTAGACTAACTCTTAAACTTTGCTCATTTACTCTACTAACTAGGGCGTATGTTTTGGGATAACTGTTGGCATATTTTGATGGTGTAATTTGATGATATAGGTGAATGAAATATGCATCCATAAGGCTTCAATTTTCTACAGAAAATACATGTTTACAACGATCATCTTCTCTTGCCTCTTAAGTGCCATTTTTCAGCCTATATTCATTGCTAATCTTGATGTTGATTTTCTTAACTAGTTTAGATATTTGTATGTTGATTTAGATGCTTTATTTGTTGATATAAATTTTCATCTATTGTTTCAAATTAGGGAAAACAAGCTTAGATTTCTAATCCATACTAATCTATATCATTTCAAGTTGGATTTTCTTATGTCTCGGGCAGGTACAATAATCTGGAGAAGTACTATACCGTTGGGGAAACAATCACTTGACTTACAAGGCATGTCTTCCCACATTTCACTCCATTTAGATTTAACCTCTAGGGGTTCCACTTCCATCTCTACCCATCCCCATCTCATTCCCCCTAGGGTAACCGAGATCGCCTCCCTAGAGTGACCTAGCCACCCTTGAAGTGCGAGACCTATATCGAGGTGACATTGGGTGTAGGATTCCCAAGTTGTAGCACTTTCATTTGTGGTTGGTTTAGGATTTTTCCAACCTACAACTTGTGCTATAACATAACCTAAATGAAGTTTTGGAGATTAGAGTTGTCTTTGGCCCTTAAAATTCATTTGAGTACTTAACTCATGACTTGTGTTAGATAACTTTTCCCTTTTTACATTTTACTTTGGAATGTTGAAAGTTATAATGGTTGAATAGTTTAGTATAGTTGATTTGTAATTTTCTTTCCTATTGATCAAAGTTAGTAATGAGTTGAAACCCTAACTATTTTGTGTCTAATTTGTCAATGAGTCAGTTTTTCTACCCATCTTGAATTTCTTGTTTGGTTGGTTCCAATCAATCTATGGGAATGTATTGATGGCATTGACATCGGCTCCAATTTCTGCATTTTTGTTATGAAAGGATTGTTGCAAGTATGAATCCATGCATAGCTTGATTATATTCCTAGGCTATCATTTCCCTTGTTTGGATTGAATATTTGGTTCAAATATTATATATTCCATGCTTTGTCACCAACTCCATTTCCCCTCTTGTTTTGTCCTTCCCTTGACTTTGTTAAAGTTTGTCTCGATTGTGTATATCAGATATGAACAACATGATGGTCTTGGTTGTGGTATAACCCTACCCACATATTTGTGTGTTGGTTATGATCATTTTTTGTTGATAGGTGTAGATATTCAACCTTACATAGGGTGCCTCCTAAAGTCTTGTTTGCCAGTCCCTTTGTTGTCATGATTTGACCCATGAGCTCCATTGTTGCTAGACCATTTTGAGTGGATTAGTAGTGGGTGTTGGGTTGAAATGAAAAGGATTTTGTGATAGTCATTTATAAAAAAGGGGTTAGCTTTTGAAAATCATTTTATGTATGTTTCTTTCGATGCTTGTTGATCTAATGCTTTGGAAAGAAGCTTGTTGATGATTAGTGAATGTTTAATAGTTAAAACATAGGTGACATCATACATTATCTTAGGTGACATGTTTAGCTATTAATGAGTACATTGTTGTATTGGCCATTTTAGATAATGCAATTTGGGACTACCTATACTAGATCATGCACATAAATCTTCACATCCTTACCTCTCTTCCTTTTGTTTGTCATCCTCTGAATATTTTTACTCTGGACATCAAATAAGAAGGATTCATACTACTACTCAACTTCCTCTTCTCTAGGGAGTTGAATATTCAAGTCTTCAATTAACATTGTTTGAGATACATTTTTGGTATATGTATGAGGCATTCCTTGGTGATATTGATGCGTAGTGAGATACATAGTTAATGCATGATATGGTGTTGGCACATAGTTGTGGTACACGATTGATGCTTGGTATGGTACATGTTGATGGTTTAGTACATGCTTTGGTACATGGTTGAGACACATATGTTTTGATTGTATGTTGGTGATCTTGGTACATGATTGATAGAGGCATGTGTTGGTGATGTTGGGAATCTAGTTGAGAGGTGTCCTTAGTATATGATCCATGTGAGAGGATTTGGTTGAGTATCGATGAAAGTGATAGGATGGAAAGGTTGATCAGTGATAGGTTGATGTGACAGTTGCAGTGATAGTGACAGTGGTAGTGACAATGGCAGTGGTAGTGGAAGTGATAGTGGTAGTGACAATTGGTCTACATTTATATTTCACGGCGGCAGGATGGGGCAAGGAAAGGGGGTTGTAGCCTCCTTCCAGTTGGTGTCAGAGAACACAGGGAGTTGGAGATTACTTCAGGTTGGATCTTGAGAATCAATGGGTTGTAGCCTTCTTTTGGTTGGATCCAGAGAATTCAGGGAGTTGTAGCTTCCTTTAGGTTGGTGCCTCCTTCCAGTTGGTGCCGGAGAATTTGGAAGTGATTCCTATGAATGTATTCTTGATATATGTAAGAAAGCATTGAGTGGTTTTCTCCCATTTTGGTTTCCACGTAAATTCTGGTGTACTATGTACTTGATGTGTTGTTGGTTATGTTTATATGCTCATGATATACTGATGATATATTGTTGATAAATTTGACATTTATATATTGTGGCTAAAAGTGGTAAAAGTGATTATACTGATTCACCCCCCTCCCCCTCTCATTATTCCAACAACCTCATGCCTATTGTCCACCATTGTAATACTTGCTTATACATACTTTGAAACAATATCCCCTCTCAGTTATGTATTAGTTTCAGGGTGATGATGTAAAACTTGAATCACTTTCCCTAAAGTTGCTTTAGTGGTCCCTGATGGTCCTGAATGTGTTGATTGGGATTGCCATTGTATTTTCATAATTTTTCTCTCCTTCACCTCTACTTGATCCTTGGCTCTCCTGAATGTATCTTCCTCTTTAACATGCTGATGGAAAAACTCCCACACGAGTGTCGAGTTTTTTAAATAGTCTCTTACTATGTGGAGATGATTGTGCATTTTGAGTGGTTCTTTAAAGAAGTGATATACATTTAGTTGTGGAGATGCGTCTTTGGCATGGTTGAAGTCCATTCATTGATAAGAGTTTATACAAATAGGAAAATAAAATCGTGGTTTCTCGCCTTGCTTCTTTAAAGATTGAGCTACCCTTTCAAGGAGGTTTGGTAAGCTATATCATGAATTACCAACTCCAATCTCCATCTCCTTGTAAGTTATTTAATTAAATTACAACACTGATTCTTTTGAAATATTTAGAATAAGCCCACCATTTTCTCTCTATCTAATGTAGGTCTTCATGAGTTATGAACTCATCCACCCAAGCCTATGAAATATGAATGTTAGGGGCTTGAAATTTATAAAATCTTTAAAGGTTTTTCAATTCAAATAGATCGATTAATTCTCCCTCAAATCCTCACCACCTTCTCCTCCCATTTCTCCATAGCCCTTGCCTCATCTCAATCAACCTAAGATGGATTTAATTGATTTCACTGCCAGAGTACTAGTAAAGACTGAGAAACAACTTGTTCTTTACAAGGTTATATTAATTTAACAAGGAAAGAGGATTATAGCTGTTTATTTAGATGATTCCTTCATGGAAATGGAAAAATAGTTTATCAGCTGACTTTATGGACTATTCATATTTTTTTTACAATTGGATTATAATTGACATTTCCCTTTTTTAAGGTGCATATGTTGAGATATTGTTTTGATGTACAGTTTAGTTATTACACTACACACATTTTTCCACATAAACATCCTCAAGGAAACTCTTTATGTTCTTCTTGACATTCCATGGATGGCACCCAAGATAAATGTTGTCAACGTACAACATCTACGTATAACCCCAAGTGACCTAGGTGGCTTCAACCTCACGAACTCCTTGGACTACACATACATGTTGGTTATAATCTTTCATGATGCTTTAAGTGTAG
This sequence comes from Picea engelmannii, assembly GCA_009831015.1. Classification (NCBI taxonomy): domain Eukaryota; kingdom Viridiplantae; phylum Streptophyta; class Pinopsida; order Pinales; family Pinaceae; genus Picea; species Picea engelmannii. The sequence goes on along the minus strand of ML788712.1, from coordinate 288,425 downwards.
TTTCATATGTTATCATGAAGTTGATGCATGTCACTGCTATGTTGCTTCAATTCATAATTATGAATGAGTAGATAAATGGAATGGATAGTGGAAGTGGATAAAATAAAAAATGGCATGTGACATATGTGCTTTATATTAAACTATTATTATGTAATTGGATATATTCTTATGTTCCTAAAACACATGTCATTTATGTTGATTATTATATTTAGCATTTGGGGACATAAAGGGTAAACATGCTTATAGGGGACAAGCGGTGGATAACCTTATACATGTCCAATTTTTTGAATATGCATATGTAAGTTAGTTTCTATGGCATATGTAGGCTTTTAGAATCTCATATATAACATATGATCTAAATACTCTTGAATTTTTTTGGTAGGCCTATGTGTTTTTATGTTTAGGTTGGCCTAGGTATTTTAATTTTATTTAGCTTAAAACATAAATTCATGACTCCTATTAATCTCCCTCTTCTTCTTAAAACAACTTTATATTTATTTATGCACTATTATTTAGTTAGAGAACTTTATAGGTGTTTAACTACTCCAAGTTCTTTTCAAAAAATAGAAGAGAAGGGGAAAAAAATGAGCAAAGACCAAACTGAAATAGACAAACATTGATAGCTCAAGTAGCAGAGTACTATTTGACATGTTCGAATTTGTTGAAGATAATTATCAAGGTGTTATTTACACTTATTTTTGTATTATGTGTTCAAATGGTTAAATTAAATGTTTCTAGCCAACCTTTCTTTAGAATTAGCATAATAGTTTTGACTGTCAATATGCATATAGATTTTCACAAATTTGATTGCAAAGCAATTTGTGGATGGAATTAGTAGTTCATTGTGTAAGGAAACTGGTTAGGTAAATTTGAGACTGGTAACATAGTGCATTTGCAAGTGTTGTAGCCTTTGGGGAGAAACAATTTTGTTTACAACTCGCCAAAGTACTTTGTTGCTAGATATAACTCAGAATGTGGACAATTGCCACCATGCAAAATTTATTACTACATAAAAGTTGAGAAATTTTTGTTATTTGACAAAAAAGGATTTATGGTTGGAGGTAAATTCCTACAAAATTGGTGTCATATGGAATTAGTTATTGGAAAAAAATATATTATCAATTGAAACATTTCCTTACTTGACAGAAATTTGTTATCATTCTAGGTCGAGTATAGATGGCTATGTGCAAAAGCCATGAGTTCAAGCCCCACAAAGTAACCTCTTGAATACTTAGAAGAAAAATGACTACGTGATTCCATTGGATTTTTTCAATCAGTTTTTTCATTTTGATGGCATGACCTAGAAATATCCGACAAAAGAAAAGACGAGAATATTTTTTTCTAAGCAATGAATATTGTCAAGCAATTCAAATATAAATTCATAACCATAAATTACCTTCTCATTACTACATTTTTATTCGCTTCTCTCTCCTCATAACTCAATAAAAATAACGTATTGGCATCAATGGCAAGTTTCATATCCTCTTTTTCCCAAGGTAAACCCATTGGGATGCCTGACTCTACTGATGATAGCCTCATTCACTTGTATTTCCATACCTCTTACAATAGTAATGTAGTCCTAATTTATGACATGTTGGAACTTATGTGAAAATTTGAATGCTACTATATCATTATACCCTTGTGACCTATCAAAGTAAACAAACCAATTTGACAATTGAAATGCTTCCACTACCTCAAGATTGTTATACATTTTAGAGGTATTTATGGGCTCTGTTATATTAAAACCATCACCCATCTTGAAATTTGATATCTAAGTTGTGAAGTCTATAGGTTTAAAACATAGAGAAAGCTTACTATCCAAGACTACTCTATAGTAGGGGATGTCCAACAAAGTTTTTATTTTTCTACGCCTTGGTTATCTATTGTGAAGAGTAAATTCAAGCAAAAGAAGAGGTACAAGCTCTGGAATATTTTAGTCAACCATTACAATACTTGATGGGGGGTTAAAAACATATTGTGGCTCCTGAAATTGGAAATTATGGAAAAATAGTAATACCCAGATTGGTAGGGTTTGAAAAATGATATCCAAATTCAAAGTTTTAATGATTTAGAGACCTTATCAGTCTAGGATAGACATCCTATAGCAATGGAATTCACACCCAAGTTCAAATTTGGAACCAACAATGTAGCTTACAATATTCTAAGGAACGTAGGGTTACACTTTTCCTGTCACAGCTGGGTTCAAAAATTTGAAGGACAAGTTTTGCATTTGTGCCAACTTCCAACGTTTCCTTGGATAACTAGGGGTTGGTGCACTCTAATTATGATGAGTGACAACCTATGGTCCATAAGATTTCCTAATTTCAACTCCCTATACCAATTTATGAGAACATAAATTTAGTAAAAAATGTTGGCTAAGGAACCTTTGTCACAGTTCCTATGTGAGGTGCAATTTTTGAATGTGGTCAAGGTTGGAACTCTAAGAAACATGGTTTATTGTAGAGAGAGTTAAAAGAGCCTATAAGAGTACTCCTACAATTTCTTATTGACACACAATCTTAGGGAAAAACTCTGAGGAAAAGAACAACTAGATAAACCTTTAACATGAAATGGAAGATAAAAAAAAAAAAAGATTTTTTTTTTCACCATGTAGATTTTAGAGATATTTATTCTAAATTAATTACAATATAAAGGGCTTAAAGGGTAATGATATTTTCATTAATATAGTGTGCATGCAATATATTTATAATTAAGCTTATGGCTAAGATTTAGTTCAACATGCATCTTGTTGGCTTAGTTCAACTTTAAATGTCTTTAACTTTTTTTGTTTGAACAAGTTTGATATGAACTTTATCTTTTGAAGATTTGTTGTTCTACGTTTCCACACAACTCATGGAATTTGGTTTATTGTTTGTTGGGCATTCTTGGTTTTATCTATGGCTCACTCAGATATTGGTTCCAAATTCCTCTCTAATGAGGATTCATAATTATCAATGAGCAACAAACCTTTCCTCATCAACACAATCCTTGAGATGGAATCATGGCATGATGCCCTAATATAGACTATAGGCATCATGGGATTCGTGGAATTCTCTAGTAGCATCAAACCCTAAACAACGAGGAAGTTTATGCCAGTGTATTTTTAGTAATGGATCTCTACGAATTTCTATGGAAGAAAATGGAACACTTGTCTTTGTAATATACATCTATGTTGTTTTTATATTGGATGGTTTATGCTAATGTGTATGGGATTGTTTCACTGAAAGGGTAGGTTAGTAGGAATGTTCTCTTTCTCTTAGGTTAGTAGGAGTGTTCTCTTTATCTGGCATAGAATGTGACAAGAATATTCCATAGAAATGGAAATTTGTTTATTTAGATTAGAAACCTTTTCTTTTTCTTTACAACATTGCTTCTTGGGCATAGTTGAAATTCTTTTGGTTTTTCAATTTATAGATGCTTGGTAGAATACAATTTGTTAAGTTCTTATGATGAGTAAAATCATATATTCCATAAAATCAATAAGCTCATGATTTGCATGTTTGAAGTTATATTTAACGTTTTGAAGCATGTTTAATGTAATGCTTTCATCGTCTAAAAAGAAAATGGAACTCTTTTGCACACATTACCTTGTTTACTTCTAACAATAGAATTAGATCCACTTTATGTAGATTCAATTCATGTGTTTGCATAATCAAATTCTCATATTTGGTTTTATTCCTTAAAGTGTTTAATTTGTCTTTTAGACTTGTCTTCTTGGCTTATGCTTGATTTGATGATGGATTGTAAAAATCATACAATCCATTCATTCATCAATATGTGGTCAAAGAAAGTTTACCTTCTTCAAATCATGTTTTTTTAAGTTGTGTAATGCTTATTCATTTCATTTAGTTACATTGTTCATGTTATACTTTTCAATCCTCCTAATGTAATGCTCGTAATATCATTGAATCGTTTAGCCATTAGTTGTGAGCATAGTGGTCGAGTGAAGGAGTTTAATATTTTACCAAACCAGAATTGTCTTATTGATGGAATGCTTTATTAGGTGATTAGTTTCGTTGCTAGGTGGATTGATTTAAGTGTTTAGGTTGACGTTTTCATTGAGTTCATCTTTTTGTTAATTGTTTTTATTTGAATCTAATGGTTTAGATTAATCGATGCTTTCTACAAACAATTTATTTCAATTAAATGCTTGCTTGATTCAAATTTAATTCACTTGGGTCACTTAATGCTTTATTTCATGGCCCTTTGCATATTTGTTACCTCTAGGAAATAGGTGAGTTTGAACATAAATTCATCATCATGCTGGTGCCTCCTAGTACTAGAGAAATATGGTTCCTATTGTTTCCCAAGGAAGGGGGAAAATGCTTAAGATATTCTCTAGTACTACTTGTCTTGGTCGATGATTAGAAACTTTGGATGATAATTGAACTCCATGGAGGAGAAAGTTGGATTTCAGATTTAATTCTTTGTAGAATCACTTTCTTTCAATTGAATGTTTTCTTGATTAAAATTTAATGCACCTAGGTCTATTTTTGCTTTATTTCACGGCCCTTTGTAAATTTGTTACCACTAGGAAATAGGTGAGTTTGAACATAAATTCATTCATCACCATGTAGGGGGTTCCTACAAGTGGAGAAATATAATTCCACAGGAAAATAAAGGTCCAAATGTTTCATTGGAAAGGGTGGGAAATGGTTAAAACATACTCTAGTACTTGCTTGTGCTAGTTGATGATTGGAATTCTTGGATGATGATTGAGTTCTATGGAAGAGAAAGTTCGACACCGATGGATTTATTTAGATTTAATGCCTCTGACTGTTAGAGATTAAAACATGTGGTCTTGTGCATTGAACATCAAGGCACAACTAAAAGTACACTTGTGCTCTTGATTGTGCATGTTAATATCTAGTTTTAGTTCCCTAAATTGAATGCTTCCTTGATGGAAAATTCAATGCATTTGGTCTCTTTTTTGCTTCATTCCACATCATATGTAAATTCTTCGACACTCAATGAAAATGTTGACACTAAAGATAAATTTATTTATTATCCTATTGTTGCGCACACACACCACCCTCCCAATTTTATTTTCTTATCATCTCTCAAAGACAAGAAATTGCCCCCCTCCAAATCTTCCTACTAGAACCCTAACACCCTCTTTGTCGTACGAATGGCTAAGCCTAAGTTTTCCTCATGTTCTTCCCGCTTTACCAATTCCGGTTTGTTTTTTGATCACCTTGACTTGTTGATCCACACTCCAACGAGTTCTCTCTTCCTATGCCGACACATAGTCTACCAATAAACACATCCTTTGGTCCACCGTCGCATTGGTGCACCATTGATTTCTTTGCCTAAAGATAGGCCACCATCCTTTGAACTTTACTAACGTGCTAATGTGCTTCCGCTAAACCTCACTACACATGTTCTTTTCACCAACAATGTGCGCGTGAATCAACATTGACACATCAATAGTGTCGACGCGATTATATTCATCGCGCGCACGCCTTTCACCGGCTAACTTCCTTCCACTTTCGTCGAAGCATCACATATCGAAAAAACCCCTCCCTCTTGCTTCAATGCACTACTTGTCGATAAGTTCCCTCTCTCGTCCTTGATACACCCAAAAAATAATGTTGGCCCCTTGTTTTTTCAAAGCACTTCGATGATGATCTTCTCCCTATCGCCACCGAAATCATTCATTTTTTTGGCAAAGGAAGAAAATGTTAGAGATTCCCCAAGCGTGTCGGTAGTCTGTAAGAAGTTAAAGACTAAGCCTATCCAAATACTTTAGCTCATAGTACAAGAAAAAATACAAAACCTACAACACACATCATATTACACACTGAAGACATTTATAACAAGCACTTCCCATGAACAACGCTTGTCCATTCAGAGTGGTTCTTAGCTTGAACATCGAGTCATGCATTTTCAATCACCTCATTTCCATTGTTCCAAGGTGGATAGAGAGGGGGATTAACCTATAACCCGTCCATACGTTAGGGTTTGAACGTGTTGATTTTTCACTAATCTAGGCTCAAACATGAAGTTTATTCCAATTTTAGCATTTTACTTGAACCATAGACAATTGCAGTTACACCATAAATAATTTGTTACAGTAATCAAGATCACAAGAAGAAACACCATGCACAAGTACACAAGAAGTATCTTGGGAAACCCTTCTCAACAAGGGAATAAAACCCAACCAATCCTTTGCTATATTTTTAAAGAGAAAGACCTCCCACACCATAACCCTAGCACACAAAAGGGTGCTCACAAAACCTAGAAGGCTAGCGCCCAAGAGAGGTGTGCACTTCATCCCTAGAACTTGCACTTGATGAAATTTCCAAAATCACACTTGTGTTTTGTTTCCTCAATGGGGAAATAACCTTTATTTATATTAGAATGGGCACATCAAAAGTGGTGTATATTGGCACAATAGGGTCGACCTCAATAACTTAGAATATAATTAATAATTACCATATTAATTATATTTTACATTAATTGTCTTTCACTTTATGGTGGGATCGACCTATACCCTTTACATCACAATTAGGGTTACAGGTAAGTCTGAATCTTAGAAAATATAGAAAGGGATCTCATACACCCACTAGTGCTCAACCACTAGGTGCACGTCCACCTATGCTTAGCCACAGAGACGTCCAAGTCTCTATCTCACTGTGTCTCATAGGAGAATCATCAGAATACACACTCACTAGTGATCAACCACTAGGATCACGTCCACCTGTGCTCATCCACAGGAACATCCTACTCAACAGATCTCTATCTCACTATGTCTCACAGGAGAATCATCTGGAGTATCACATCATCTCAAATCTCTTCACATAGGAGAACAGTAAACCCATCGTATGGGCTCCTTCACCCCTCACAGGGGTACACATTGTTTCATCTCAAACAATACACCCATATCATGGGCATCTTCCCTTCTCAGGGGCACACAATGTTCCATCTCTGTCTCGAAGAGAACGACACACCCAGCTCATGGGCATATTCCCTACACAAGGGAATTCAACGTTCCTTCTCCATATCAGAGAGGAACAACACACCCATCTCATGGTCACACCCAACTCATGGGCTCTCTCTCAGACCGACACACCCAGTCTGTGTCCTGGAGGATGTCTCACGCAGTTGTAATCATCAACACTCCCTCTCAGCTAGGGAGGTATTCTCCATCAGACCAAGTCTCACACGAAGTAATCAAAATTTGTCTTGGATGTAGTCATCAACACTCCCTCTCAACTAGGGAAGTATTCTCCACCAGGCCAAGTCTCTCATGGAAGTACTCGAACTTTGTCTTGTCAAACGGTTTGGTGAAGATATCTGCAATATTCTCATGGGTAGGAAGGTACTGCACGTGTATTGTTTTCCTCTGCACCATGTCTCTGATATAGTGATATTTTATCTCAATGTGTTTTGATATATCATGAAACAAAAGGTTCTTAGAGAGCTTAACAAAGCTCTAGTTATCACAATGGATAGTGGTAGGATCCATCTCATGATCAAATAAATCTGTCAAAAGATTGTGAAGCCACACTGCTTCGCGGACTGCCACACTTAATGCTATATACTCTACCTTTGCGGTACTCAAGGCCACAGAGCTTTGTTTCCTACTTCACCAGGAAACCATGGAAGACCCCAAAGTAAAGCAACAACCGGAGGTGCTCTTCCAGTCCACTGTGCTCCCTGCCCAATCTGCATCGGCATATCCTTTTAAACTCAAGTCTATAGTGGAGGCATATCTCAGGCCATATTGAATTGTGCCTCGTAGGTATCTCAATACATGTTTCGATGCTATCCAGTGAGTCTGTATTGGTTGACTCATGAACTGGCTAAGCACATTCACTGCATGGCATATATCAGGTATGGTGTTAACCAGATACATCAGTGATCCAATCAGCTGTCGGTACAAGTGTGGATCAATATCGTCTAAATCATCATCATTCATTTTCTTCAAATCCATCACCATTGGTGTAGGCATGGATTTGCATTTTGTCATACCGAACTTCTTCAATATTTCTACTGTATATTTTCCTTGACTCAGGAAAATATCATCAGTCCTCTTCCATACTTCTAGTCCCAAGAAGTAGCCCATCATACCTAGATCCTTCATCTCAAATTCCGCTATCAATGTTTGCTTGAATTTAGCAATGAGTTTCTTTGAATCGATGAGGAATAGGTCATCCACATATAGGACCAATATTAAACACTCGTTGCCAACAATGTGATAATATAGGTTTGGATCAAAGACAGTCTTACTAAAGCTCAAACTCATCAAGAATCCATCCACTTTCTCATACCAAGCACGAGGTGCTTGATTTAGTCCATACAGGGCTTTCTTCAACCTGCACACATGAGATTTCTCGTTGTGTATCATGAATCCTTCTGGCTGCTCGATATAAATGTCTTCCTCAATATTACCATTGAGAAAGGTTGTCTTTACATCCATTCGATGTAGTTTCCAACCCATGGATGCAGCTAGTGCAATGACAAAATGGATGGAAGTGTATTGGGCTATTGGAGCAAATGTCTCATCATAGTCAAATCCCTCTACTTGTGAGAAACCTCTAGCTACAAATATCTCTTTATATTTCTCGATACTTCCATCAGCTGCATGCTTGATTTTCTAAATCCACTTGGAAGTCACTACAGACTTCCCCTCTGGTCTCGAAACAATATCTCATACATCATTCTTCAATATAGACTGATATTCTTCTGTCATGGAATCTTCCCATACATGTTCTCCTATAGCTTCTCCATGACAAGAAGGCTCCGAGTCAGTGATGTGACTCATGGCTGAAAGGTAGCTCGAAAATATCTTTGGTCCCTTGCTCTCCCGGTATGTCCCTTGAGGGGTTGCATGTCCCTCTGCCTCTTGTAGACTTTGTCGATCCCAATTAGGCATTTTATGCCCTACTGCAATGTCTCTAGGCATATCAATTGGAGAAATTGGATCAGTTGGATCAATTGGAATAATGTATGTCTCCCTCTGAACTGTTGAAGGGGGAAAAGGTATTGTCTCACAGTCAATCTCCATCTAAGATTATCTCGATATTTGAAAGGATATATCTTCTTCAAAGGTAACATATCTGCTTATCTCAATCTATCTCTAACTAGGGATGTAGATCCGATATGCCTTCAAAGATTCATTGTATCCCACAAATGTACCATTTCTCCCTGAAGGGTCTAGCTTGGATCTCTTCTTTTTGGGTACATGAAAATATATTGGGCACCCAAATATCCTGAAGCGTCGAATCTCAAGCTTCACTCCGATGAAGGCTTCTTATGGAGTTATTTTCTTCAAGATTTGGTGAGGACTCATGTTCTGAACATATATTGCTATCATACTTGTTTCTTCCCACATAGTCATATGTAGACTCTAATCATGTATCATTGCTTTGGTTGCCTCGATGATAGTTCTGGTCTTCCTCTCTGCAACCCCATTTTGTTGAGGGTTGTAAGGAACTATGTACTCCCTCTTGATCCCTGCTTCAAGACAAAAATTGTTGAAATCCTTGAAGGTGTATTCTCCTCCATTATCTGATCTTAGTACCTTGATGTTTCTTTTGGTTAGGTTCTCAACCCGAGCTTTGAATTCTTGAAATTTTGCAAGGACTCCATCCATGTTCTTCAGGAAGTAAATCCAAGTTTTCTGAGAGTGATCATCTATGAAGAGTACATAGTACAAATATCCATTCAGGGAGGCAACAGTCATTGGCCCACACACATCTGAATGTATCAAGTCCAAGATTTCCTTGGATCTATTGTCATTTCTTCAGAAGCACCCTTTAACATTATTTCCAAGAGAACAACCCTTGAAAACACCTTTATGCTGAATCTGTATCTCTGGAAGGCATGTTGTGATTTTCCCTAGAGTTGGGAGAGCTCTATAATGAATGTGGGAAATTCGCCTATGCCATAGTTCACTCAAGCTGATAGTGTCATGTAATAGGGGCCTGGACTGGTCTAATGTTCAATCTATATAAGTTTCTTTCTCAAACACCAATTAATTTTGCAGAATTTATATGCGAGTCTTTGTGCCATGCAAGAGCTCTTCCTTCAAAGAAGGTAACCTTGTAGCCTTTTTCTTCTAAGGAAGAAATGGAGACAAGGTTCCTCTTCATCCCATGTACATATAATACTTCACTTATTTGAAGCTACATGTGAGGATCTAATTGGAAGGTAGAAGTTCCAACCCATTTCACATTATATTTGGCATCGTCTCTAAGGACAACATGTATATTAGTCTCTTTCTCAACAAGATTAGTTAGGTGATCTATAAAACCGGTCATATGCTTGGATGCACCACTGTCAATTAACCAAGTATCATCATTGGTAGGAACCATACCTGAGAGTGTTGAAATTTTGATGTCTTCATCTCTCTGAAGTCTTGGCTTCCAGGAACTAAATTTTCTTGATCCATCAAGCTTGTCGGATCAAAATCTGGACCAGGGGATCAAATTTTGCCCAAATTTCAAAGTGCTCGGAATGCGACGAAAACAGTGCCATTGCGTCCGTCTTGTCTTCCTGATTTTGGCGGTATATTTACTTTCTCAAACAGAGTCCATATGGAGAAGATATCGCGATCTGTTCGCTAAGCCAAACAGGCAAAAATTTTTGCTGACTGTACCAGTCCGTACAGTCCGTACAGGACATGTGGCAGGTCCGTATAGGACACGTGGCAAGTCCATACAGGACACATGGCAGGTCCGTACAGGACACGTGGCGGCTCCAGGTGATGACACGTGTCAGGAAGATTTGGCTTTTTGGGCGTACGGTTGGACCAATTCGGAGGTGACACGTGTCACCACTGGAAGGGCGACACGTGGCACGAGATGACGTCAGCATCCTACGTGGCACGGGATGACGTCAGTAGCATGCGTGGTGATGATGTGGCAACATCTGGTTGGTTGGTAGTTGAACAAGTAGTATTGTGACACATGGCATTTGTTGGGAAAATGGTAAGGTGCCACGTGGCCCAGTCACGGGCTGCCACATGGCACCCCTTTATTGGCTAATGGTTTGTTGTTCAAAAATTTTTGTAGTCCACCGGATTCGAACCGGTGACCTCCACCTCTATCCAAGCTTTAACAAAGTCCGCTGTGCCAACACACCACCATTGTAGTTCTTACTATGTAATGGTTTTTAAATTATTTAAGTTTGAATTAAGTTGTATACGGCGGGGGGTCGGGCCAGGGCTTAGCCCCGACCCCTGGTTCTATGCTTTTGTATATGACCATGTGCGCGGGGTTTTAAATGTTTAAACCACAGTTACATTACGTATACATATGACCACTTACCATGCGGCAAAACGCGTGCGGGTCTTTACAATGAGACTAGCCCCGGTTATATGTGTTGTCATTTGACTAATGGACTTGTAATGTGTGCGGGAATACGTGTTTTAAATGGGGTCCAGCCCACGGTTGTAATGTATACCACACGACCACTTGCCAATAACGGAGTTTGGGCGCGTTTTAAAGTGTGGTTTAAACGGTTACACCAACCGCCACTTGTCTTCGTTTTATTTTCCATGTAAATGGAGCCTTCCTCTTTGCACTAGCCCGAGGTTTTATGACTCCCATATGCCCAGATGCTAGGCGGTTAGGGGCTGGAGGCACCCTAACCGTTCTACGGTTTGCACCGTTGGCGCGGTTGCGCCCGGTGCCAGGTTTTAACGCGTTTTGGGAGCGTGTTCTTGGTTCATGCACACAGAGGTGCGTTTTGGCGAACTAGTTTCAGAAAGCTTGAAGGAGGAAAATGGAAGAGGCCTAACTTCTTCATCTTTTGGCCGATTGAGGTGCCGTAAAAGCCCAGCTAGGGGTTTTTGGACGTCCTAGATCAATTGGTGTTTTTATCAAGGCCATTTGAAGACTTCTTCTGCAATTTTTTCACCATTGAATTTTCAGCAAGCTCCAGGGAGCTTGAAGCCCTCATTGATCGAGGACATGGTTTGGTGAGCCTATATTTGTTTTCTGTGATTGAATAATCATTTTTGGCTAATTGATATGTTCTGAACACATTGGGATAGGTTTCAGAGGTTTTTGAGGACTTTTATAGGTGTATTTTCCAAAGATAAGCTCAGGGAAGCTTATGGCCACATGCAGAACAGGTCATGCTCGGATGAGCCATGATCCGTTTTCAGAGTTTTATTAGTCATTTTTGGGGTTTTTATGTGTTCTGATCTCAATGGTACAGTCTATTTTTCCATTGGAGTTGAGAAACAGCTTGTAAAATAACTTTTGACTAATTAATCCCAGAGAGCCAAGTCCATTATGGAGGCTCAAGGAAATGTTTCCCGGAGGGGGGTGAACTCCTTTATCAGCTTGTTCTTGTTGTGAGTTTGATGGTTTATTTGCTGCAAGTTATGTTGCTATGTATTTATTGAAAGTACATATTTAACCATTTAAAAGAACATATCCTCACACATAAGCATTTACAAGAAGATACATGAACTTAACACATAAGTTTATCTTGCATACTTTAACACATGAAGCAAGGTCCTGTAAAGTTTATTTTAATGAAGTAGAGGGTGCTTGCATAGCATAACAAGTCATCCTTCTATTTTCAGATCAGGAGGTATCAGAGCATAGTTTGTTTTTCTCATGTGTTTGCCATTGATAGCTTGAAGATTTAGCTATTGGTTTTTGTGCAAATTTTGTGTTGAAGTTGGATATCTTCCCAGGATGGAGGAAGCTTCAAGTATTGATAGTTCTCATACATTTTCATTATCTAAAGAAGAAATTATAATCATGAG
>ML788712.1:213702-275421 GCA_009831015.1 Picea engelmannii | reverse complement strand
AAATCACACAAGAGGAATAGGGTCCAAGTTATTGCTAAAAATGGGCTATGAAGGTAAAGGGTTAGGCAAGCATGCACAAGGCATTGTTGAGCCTATTGTTGTTGAAGAGAGACCCAAGTATTGTGGTCTTGGTTATGAACGAAAAGATGGAGAAAATTCCAAAGTCAAGGAGACAAGGGAAAAAGTTCCAAGAGCAAATTTTGTTCTAAGTTCACCTCCTCAAGAAGGCTTTAAAGGTGAAAGTTCAAGAACTTTTGTTGAAAGTTCAATCCCTTCAGCATGCAAGGCTTGTGTTCAAGATGAATGCGAATGTGTGAAACAAAAGAGTTGTGATAGTGATGAGGACAAGAACACTGTTGATGGTCTTCAAAGGAGAGCTTGTAACTCTTCAGATTTACCTCCTCAAAGAGGCGATAAAGGTGAATGTTCAAGGTATAATTCTGCTTATCATTCAGTTGCATTTGATTATGTTAAGCATGATAAATTTATATGTAAAAATGGAAGAAAGAATCCATGTACATATTGTGGTTTATATAACCATCATGTTTCGAAGTGTTGGAAAAGGTTGGCCAATTTCAGGAAATTGTCCAAACAAAGACAACGTGAAAAGAGGATGCAAAAGATTTGCACTCATTGTCAGAAGCGGGGTCATCTCATTGACCAATGTTGGACGTTGCATCCAACCACTCATCCACAGCATAAGAAGCAGTTGGATAAAGAGTTTGACAAGAATGGAAGAGGAGATTCCATCATCGATGTGAGTCAAGATGATTCACAAGAGGACGATGTCCAGCAGAAAAAGTCACCATTGAGTTGGCTTGGTAAGAAATGGTTGGATTTCTTGAGCAAGTGAGGCTTGTGTTTTTCTGTTGTAAATGCACTTTTCAGCGTTATGTGTGCATTTATGGGAAGCATGATAAGTTGCAGCAGTTTATCACAACTTGCATGATGCAAGTTGCATGTGAATGCAATTCATGTGAAGGCATTCTTGTTTGTTGCACAACTTCGCCAGAAGGATGTAAAAGATGGATATGATGTTCAATTGTTGCAGCCATTTATCTTTTTCATGTTCAACTCTCATGTACCCGCATGTTTTGGGTTATGTACTTATGCTTGTACTGGAAGGAGAGTCTAAGAGTCATGAACATGCATTTGTTTTTATGTATGTGTAAGCAGTCAACTGGTGATGGTTCATCATGAGTGATTCATGATTGTTACATGATTATGTATCATGTTTGTCGACTTGTCAGTTTGGGAAGGTTGATGTTTCAATGAGTCTCGACTGGTGTTGATGATTTTCTGACGACTGTGTTGTGTCGATTATGTTGTTCGACTTGTGTTTAGTCGATGGTGTTTATTGACTTGAAAGTTGATTTTGAAAATGCCATGTGCTTTGATAAAGTACGAGATGCGACAGTTTGTTTGAAGAGCAAAAGACTTTGTTGGCATCATTTTTCAGTCTTGTAAATTTGTTTTCAAGATTGATGGTTTTCTTGGCTTGTGACAAGATGTCGCAGGATAGTTTTTGTAGCCATTGGAGAGCGGATTGTATTGACGCCAAAGAGTTCGAAGAGGGACTTGATTCTACATGGGAAGGTTGGCATTCTTCCAAGCACAGAGAGAGCAGTGGGTCAGCAGCAGTCAGAGAGCAGTGGTTGAAGGACATAGTCAGTTGCAGTGCACGGCATGTCAGAGTATTCAGGTGATTGTCGAAAAGATTTTGATATAACTTGAAAGCCGACAGATAAGCTTTTGTGGGTCCAAAAGCCTTTCAGTGGGAAGGTGTGATCAAAATCTGGACCAGGGGATCAAATTTTGCCCAAATTTCAAAGTGCTCAGAATGCGACGAAAATAGTGCCATTGTGTCCGTCTCGTCTTCCTGATTCCGGCGATATATTTACTTTCTCAAACGAAGTCTGTATGGAGAAGATATCGCGATCTGTTCGCCAAGCCAAACAGGCAAAAATTTTTACTGACTGTACCAGTTCGTACAGTCCGTACAGGACACGTGGCAGGTTCGTACAGGACACGTGGCAGGTCCGTACAGGACACGTGGCAGGTCCGTACAGGACACGTGGCGGCTCCAGGTGATGACACGTGTCAGGAAGATTTGGCTTTTTGGGCGTACGGTTGGACCAATTCGGAGGTGACACGTGTCACCACTAGAAGGGCGACACGTGGCACGGGATGATGTCAGCATCCTACGTGGCATGGGATGACGTCAACAGCATGCGTGGCGATGACGTGGCAACATCTGGTTGGCTGGCAGTTGAACGAGTAGTATTGTGACACGTGGCATTTGTTGGGAAAATGGTAAGGTGCCACATGGCCCAGTCACGGGCTGCCACGTGGCACCCCTTTATTGGCTAATGGTTTGTTGTTCAAAAATTTTTGTAGTCCACCGGATTCGAACCGGTGACCTCCACCTCCATCCAAGATTTAACAAAGTCCGCTGTGCCAACACGCCACCATTGTATTTCTTACTATGTAATGGTTTTTAAATTATTTAAGTTTGAATTAAGTTGTATACGGCGGGGGGTCGGGTCGGGGCTTAGCCCCGACCCCCGGTTCTATGCTTTTGTATATGACCATGCGCGCGGGGTTTTAAATGTTTAACCCACATTTACATTACGTATACATATGACCACTTACCATGCGGCAAAACGCGCGCGGGTTTTTACAATGAGACTAGCCCCGGTTATATGTGTTGCCATTTGACTAATGGACTTGTAATGTGCGCGGGAATACATGTTTTAAATGGGGTCCAGCCCACGGTTGTAATGTATACCACATGACCACTTGCCAATAACGGAGCTTGGGCGCGTTTTAAAGTGTGGTTTAAACGGTTACACCGACCACCACTTGTCTTCGTTTTATTTGCCATGTAAACGGAGCCTTCCTCTTTGCACTAGCTCGAGGTTTTATGACTCCCATATGCCCAGATGCTAGGCGGTTAGGGGCTGGAGGCACCCTAACCGTTCTACGGTTTGCACCATTGGCACGGTTGTGCCCGGTGCCAGGTTTTAACGCGTTTTGGGAGCGTGTTCTTGGTTCATGCACACAGAGGTGCATTTTGGCGAACCAGTTTCAGAAAGCTTGAAGGAGGAAAATGGAGGAGGCCTAACTTCTTCATCTTTTGGTCGATTGAGGTGCCGTAAAATCCCAGCTAGGGGTTTTTGGACGTCCTGGATCCATTGGTGCTATTATCAAGGCCATTTGAAGACTTCTTCTGCAATTTTTTCACCATTGAAGTTTCAGCAAACTCCAGGGAGCTTGAAGCCCTCATTGATCGAGGACATGGTTTGGTGAGCCTATATTTGTTTTCTGTGATTGAATAATCATTTTTGGCTAATTGATATGTTCTGAACACATTGGGACAGGTTTCAGAGGCTGTTGAGGACTTTTACAGGTATATTTGCCAAAGAGAAGCTCAGGGAAGCTTATGCCCACATGTAGAAGAGGTCATGCCCGGATGAGCCATGATCCGTTTTCAGAGTTTTATTAGTCATTTTTGGGGTTTTTATGTGTTCTGGTCTCAATGGTACAGTATGTTTTTCCATTGGAGTTGAGCAACAGCTTGTAAAAGAACTTTTGACTAATTAATCCCAGAGAGCCAAGTCCATTATGGAGGCTCAAGGAGATGTAGCCCGGAAGGGGGTGAACTCCTTTATCAGCTTGTTCTTGTTGTGAGTTTGATGGTTTATTTTCTGCAAGTTATGTTGCTGTGTATTTATTGAAAGTACATATTTAACCATTTAAAAGAACATATCCTCACACATAAGCATTTACAAGAAGATACATGAACTTAACACATAAGTTTATCTTGCATACTTTAACACATGAAGCAAGGTCCTGTAAAGTTTATTTTAATGAAGTAGAGGGTGCTTGCATAGCATAACAAGTCAGCCTTCTATTTTCAGATCATTGTCTTCCATCATAGTTATGTTCATCATATTTTTAGATTCTTCACAAACCCTTGTCAACTGTGCTAGAAAACCTAACGACTAGGATAGGATATCAACCTTAGGTTTTGTTGGGCTTATCACTACCAACAATAAGCCTTGAAAGTTAGAATAACATTGTGAGCTGAAGAGCTCCTTCAATGAGTTGCAAAAACCCTAATTCTGAAATTTCTGCAGAAAATTACGAAACCCTAGAAACCCTAGGGCCAAAAAATCAAAATGCTCAGAAATGAAATCTGAAGCTTGTTGGAGGTGCGCTGAAGGAGGTCGTACACTCCTATGCACTTTTTATCCCCCAACGTCCAAGTATTAAGTGTTGGAACACCTCAGAAAGGAGGGCAGAAGTGAGAGGATGACTGGTAGATGTGCGCAATGGGTTCTTCAAGATCTATTGTATGATACCATGTTGTTTTTTGAATAAGATAGGATCAAGCATGAATTTTATTCCAATTTTAGCATTTTAATTGAACCATAGACAATTGCAGTTACACCATAAACAATTTGATGCAGTAACCAAGATTACAAGAAGAAACACCATGCATAAGTACCCTGGGAAACCCTTCTCAACAAGGGAAGAAAACCCAGCCAATCCTTTGCTATATTCTTCAATATAAAGACCTCCCACACCATAAACCTAGCACACAAAAGGGTGCTCACAAAACCTAGAAGGATAGCGCCCAAGAGAGGTGCGCACTTCAGCCCTAGAACTTGCACTTGCTGAATTTTCCAAAATCACACTTGTGTTGTGTTTCCTCAATGGGTAAATCACCTTTATTTATATTATATTGGACACATCAAAAGTGGTGTCTATTGGCACAAAAAGGTCGACCTAAATAACTAAGAATATAATTAATAATTACCATATTAATTATATTTTACATTAATTATCTTTCACTTTATGGTGGGGATGACTTGTACCCTTTACATCACAATTAGGGTTACATGTAAGTCTGACTCTTATAAAATATAGCAAGGGATCTCATACACCCACTAGTGCTCAACCACTAGGGGCACGTCCACCTGTGCTCAGCCACAGGGACATCCAAGTCTCTATCTCATTGTGTCTCACAGGAGAATCATCAGAATACACACTCACTAGTGCTCAACCACTATGATCACGTCCACCTGTGCTCTGCCACAGGAACATCCTACTCAACATATCTCTATCTCATTGCATCTCATAGGAGAATCATATGGAGTATCACATCATCTCAACTCTCTACATAGAGGAGAACAATAAAACCATCACACAGGCTCCTTCACCCCTCACAGGGGTACACATCGTTTCATATCAAACGATACACCCATCTCATCAAAATATTCCATTTTCAGGGGAACACAATGTTCCTTCTCCGTCTCAAAGATGAACAACACACCCATATCATGAGCACACCCAACTCATGGGCTATGTCTCGGGCTGACTCACTCAGTATGTGTCTTGGAGGATGTCTCACGCAGTTGTAATCATCAACAAAACGAAAGTTGGAATAGGGAAAGGAAGGCATGCCATCCCTTTCCCCTTTTAACTAATTTGTCCCCCCCCCTTCTCTAAAATAACAAACCGACAACAAAGATGTCATTGGGGTTGTAACCCATCGCCAATTGGATGGAGTTTCGATGAAAATTGGAAATATTGTTCATACTCATGCCTTAACATTGTAAAATATGATGGCTTAACACTCATGTTTGAGTTAATGCAATGTAACGAATCATAAGAATCAAAGCATAAGTTGTTGACTAAGAAAAAATGTAATTCAAAGGAGCACGTAGATTTGGAGCTCCACCTCAAGGTCAATGTTGTCGAAGAGCTTGTTAAGGATGATCACCTGGTCTTGCCACTTCCTCAACATGAAAGTGCCATAGGTTTTCATCTACGCACGACATAAATATATAGATAGACCCCCCATAAACACTTTTCCATGATTTGAAAGGTAGATGTTATAGTTGAAGCACTGCTAAGCACTTCTACATATGGCATATTACTATTTTCTTTGTTGTTGATACATGAGACTACATTTGCAAAACCATCGACTATTTGTTTTTTCTTCTAACATGATACAATTGTCCATTCTAAGTGGAAATGACAACAAGAAAGTGCAACACAACTACTGTTGTCGATATTCTATGTGCACCTTTTCAAAGTGCTTCACTTTCCAGGTGCCATTACATTTGACAGTGAATAGCCTCTTACTGCAAGCTTGGGTTTCCAGCTTCCCTTCAGTAATTTAGTAGTCTTGGTAGCCTCCATTTCCACTAAGTCAGGTGAAATCTTCACTTCCAGGAAGTTTTGGATATTATTAGGGTCAATATTACTAGACTTCTAATTGCTCCTCCTGGGCTGATTGGAAATGAGAAGCAACATGCCTATGTTAAAGCAGAAGATGTCATGAAACGAAAAGAAAGTGAAGTTGATAATATCAAGAGGATGAATATGAAAGGAGAAGCTTGATTATCATTAATAGGGTCAACACGATTTGATATTAGGTTTGATGACGTAAACATTCCAAGCAAATGTGGCTTTGAGAGAAACCCTAGTTTTTGCCCAAGTTTGGATTCAGATACATTTTCTAACAAAATGAGGGGTCAGACATCTGCACTTGCCACTGCTCCTTCCAAGGATATAGACACGTAGTGAGGGAAATCACATGAAGCATACTAGCTCTTGGAAACTCAAAAATCTGAAGAAGTATCATCTAAAACTGGGACTGGTCTCTACCAAACCACGTTTGTATTTTAGCCATAACTTTTGACTCCAATGTCCATTTCACGCGTACTTTATACTATTGGAAAGGTCTCTCAAAGATCTACGACTTCCCGACTATACAATTTAAGAAAAACATGACCAATTGTATTCATTTTTCAGGATTAAATTCTTGTACCTTGTCAACAGTCAAAGAGGATAACAACATACCGATTGCGAGCAGAGGAACTAGGTGTCAAATTCAGGGAAGCTTTAATAAATTTTCAATTAATTAATGATTCAGTGATATGAGTTCGAATGATTATTATTAGCAGTTTATTTGGAGTTACGCTCATCTATTGTATGTTGAATGGTGCAAAGTACCAACAGGAGGTCGTACTCAACATCCTCGCGATGCAATCTACAACCAAAGACGTCAAGGAAGAAATAACAACAACTATAACAATTGAAGAGGAGAAGCGAATGGAATTAGACTCAAAAGACTAAGAAAAGAGTCCAAATACTATAATGATCGGGTTCCCCAAATGTTTGAGCTAATCATTACATTAGACGAGGTGCACCATGGCCAAAATCCATGATGTCCCACCAATGCTAGAAGACAAATTCAGAATGTAACCAATGTCTTTATTTCTCATCATTACAAAGGGAATAAAGATGAAGTGTTAGGAAATGAAAGGTCATGGTGGTTAGACGAAAGGTCAATAGTCATGTTGAACCCCAATAAATACTAAAATTGTACCCAAAGCTGGGGCTTTTGGCTCTTCAAACATTGCACATTTCTGAACTATTTTGGGAAGACAGTGTGAACTCAAATTGAGGAGCTTTGATGTATCACTACTGAAACTGTTAATACTGAGAAGCCCTCAAGGCCATCTATTGATAGAGAGAATAACTTGCATGTGTTGTTTTTTTTCTATGAATTGTTTCAAGAAGAATGTTTGATGTTCACATGGGTTGTAAGAACATGTTTTCTTATGGACTATTCTAACACAATATATGTTTCCTTCCAGTTTTGTTATTCTTCATTATTTCTCATGTCCCGATCATATAAGTTGTCGATGTATGTGATATAGTGACTTAGACTATTCTAGTTATATATTCATGTGCATGTGTTATCTAACTTTATTTCTTCATTACAACTACTTGGGTGAAGCTATTGGTAGAATTAGTTTCATCTCGTTGCTCATTCGGTTACGAATAAATTGCTCTTTGCTAGGCTAGGATAGGTTTATAAGTAGATTAGATTTATTCATTTACATAGTCTTCATCTACATCTTTCATTTGCATAATCGTCCATCATTCACCTTCATCGGTGGACCGAGTTGCAACTGGTAAAACCAAAACCAACAATGGTTGCTAGGCCAGAATCTGGATGGGTTCCCTATTCCAAATGATGAGAGGTCTAATTGAGACTTCTTACCAGGGGTACCCCATGCTATTGAGAAAGGGCGATTTCAGACCCGTCATGTAATATCCCTAGGGTTTTTGGGCTAGGTAAGGTAGTTAAACCAACTTGCAAACAAGTTTATTTTTCCACAGTGCTTCACAATCTTTGCATCATAAATAGATAGCACTTACAAATGACTAACATATCGATAGAATTCCACTGCTTTAAAAACTAAATTTCAGTTTTGAAATATAACAATGATATCCAACAATGGTAATCCTCTAAGGATTGTTGCCACAACTACATCAAACATCGGAATACAATCTTAATAACAAAGATAATTAATGTTATAAAATCAACTAGTGTCTACAACAGAAACACTAAATAAAACCTGAAGATCCACTACAGTGGTGGTATGGTTGTCCCTGTTTTGTGCGTTAGATTCCCAACAATAGAAATAAGGGTTTGGTTCCCTCCTTAGACCCTTGTTGCTAATTTTTTCATCCACGAGATTCCCTTGTCCTGCGCTATAGTGGATGCTAAATTACCCAGAATACTCCTCAACTCAACAAACCTTAACTCAACCCCTTTCCAAGGTGACCATACAAGAAGATAGGGACTCAGCCCTCTCAGAACCAAAGGGAATAGGAAAATGCTCCCCTTCAAGGGATGAAATTGACCCTGGAGCAGCTCATTGTACTGTTAAATACCCTCGGCCTCCAATGGAGCTCATCCACCATCCCTCCATAGTTCACAAACCCGCCTTCACACAGATCGAATTCCTCTTGAGATAGAATCGGTCCTCTTAGAGGAGGTGACAACAACCTTCAATAGTCCTTCCAACAGATTAGGCTTCTAATAGATATATCTCTGGTGTATAATGGATTGAGGTTGAGCTAGGGTGAGCACAAGGCCTCACCAAGACCCCACATAGCGCAATGGTTTACAACCCTCCAATGAACTGAGGCAACCACCTCCAAAGTCAGAAAAGAGAAGCTCCCAAAATGAATTATTGTCCTCTTCAATTGTATCTCCCTTATTCTTACATAGTTTTTGTCCTTAGCTTGATCCCCTCCTTTTAGGTGTCTTTCCCCTTAACTTAGGGTCACTTATCCTTTTCTTTTCCCCATGGACACTTTTAAACCAATTGTTGCTCTCCTAGTGTCCCTTTAAACCCCATGACTCCCCTTCCTTTGGGGGGACTATGGCCTATAGGGATCCCCCTAGCCCACTACGTCCACCCTCCCAAGGAGGTCAAATGAGAGGGGACATGATAATCCTCCCTCCTCGAGTTTTCTTGTCCCCAAGCAACTGCAACCTAGGGTGTTGCAAAATCTGCTCTACCTCCCATGTGGCGTCCTCTACCGGTAAGTCCTTCCACCTTATCAAGTATTAATTTACCATCTTGTTCCTCAAATGTTTCTCCCTAAATGCCAAAATTTGTTCAGGAACCAGAATCAAATGACCTTCCTCATCCAATGTTGGAAAGTCTGAGGATGAACCAACCTCCTAGCCCAAATCCTTCTTGAGACAAGAAACATGGAACATGTTGTGAATCCTGCTGCCCTCCGATAGATCTAACTCATAAGCCTCATCTCTGACTCATCTGATCACCCTGTATGATCCATAGAAACATAGTTGTAGTTTTTTTTCTCCACTCTTATTCAGAGAAGACTGTCGATATAGTTGGAGCATCATAAAAACCAAATCACCCACCTCGAATCTATGCTCCACCCGATGCCTTTCTGCATATGTCTTTTTTTTATTATGTTTCATCTGTAAGTTGTCCTTTATGACCCTCAGGATGTCCCCACACTCATGTATCCAATCCTTGGCCTTGGGAGCCCTGCTCTCGCCAAATGTCATCTCCATAGATGATGGGGCTTCATAGCCATACAATTCTCTAAATGGGCTCATCCCGATAGACATGTGATGAGTGGTATTATAGAAATACTCACCACGATGCAACCATCTAATCCACATCTTTTTCTTCCTGGACACATAGTGGTGCAAGTACCCCTCAATCCATTTGTTAACAATATCATTCTGCCCATATGTCTGGGGGAGATAAATCGTGTTGGGTGTCAACTCTGTCCCTGCCAACCTAAACAACTCCTGTCAAAAATAACTAAGGAAATTTTTATCTTTGTCGCTCACAATGACTCTATGTATACCGTGAAGTCTAAATATCTCCCTGAAGAAGAGATCTTCCACCTGTGGGGTTCTATACTCGAATTGTATGGAAAAGAAGTGAGTGTACTTGGTCAATCTGTCTACCACCACATAAATACAGTCCTTACCTTGCACCTTCAGAATCCCTATGATGAAATCCATAAAAAAAATCTCCCATTTATGCTCTGGAATAGGTAAAGGCTCTAGTAGACCTGCGAGGTGTGTGAGCTTAGAATTGTTTTGTTGACAAGTCAAGCACTCCTTCACATGATGTAATACATCCCCCTTGAGACCCTTCCAATATAATCTCTCACGTACTCTCTTGTATGTCTTCAGGTATCCTCGATGCCCGACTAGTGGTGCGTCATGCACTGCTCTCAAGATTTTCTCCTTGAGAATGGACTTAGGGACGAGATATATCTTTCCTTTGAAATAGATGATGTCACCCACTATTGTGTACCTATCACCCTGTATGTTGCCATCTATAAACTCCCCTGCAAAAACATTCTTGGAATGCTCTACAAAAAGGAGAGATTTCCAATTTGTTGCAATCTCAGACATGGAAAATATTGTAGGTCTTTGGGATAAGGCATAAGGAAACACATTGTTCTTCCCCTTGACATACTCGATGTCAAAATCATACGCCTGCACCTTGTTGACGTACTTTTTTTGTCTCTCACTCAGATCCTTCTACTAAAGGAAATGTTTCAAACTATTGTGATATGTCTTTACTACAAAACATCCTCCAACCAAATATTGTTGGAATTTGGCCAATGCATGCATGATGGCTAACATTTATTTGTCATATATGGAAATAAGCCTCTTAGTTTCCCCTAACTTGTGGCTTTCAAAAGCTATGGGATGTTTGTTATGCATCAATACTGCTCCTATCCCTTCGCCCGATGCATCACACTCCCAAAAAATGTTGATGATTACATATGCGTCAGACATCCTCTAGGACATAGACTGAGTGATTCGACCTGAGATAGAGCCCATGAGTTGGGTGTGCCCATGAGATGGGTGTGTGGTTCCTATCTGAGACAGAACTGGAACATTGTGCCCCTATGTGAGGTGGTGAAGCCCATGAGTTGGGTGTGTGGTTCCTCTTTGAGAAAGAGATGAAACGTTGTATTGGCCTCCTCTGTGTAGAGAGTTGAGATGATTCTCCTGTGTAACGCAGTGAGAAAGAAGATATGTTGAGTTGGATGTTCCTATGGTTGAGCAAAAGTGAACATGTGGGGAAGCCCATGAGTTGGGTGTATCATTTTGAGACATAGACAAAACGATGTATTAGCCTCCTATGTGTAGAGAATTGATATGATGTGATACTCCATATGATTCTCATGTGTAAAACAATGAGAAAGAAGATCTACTGAGTTGGAAGTGCATGTGGCTAAGCATAGGTGAATGTGATCCTAGTGCCTGAGCACTAGTGAGTGTGGTTCTCCTGTGAGACGCAGTGAGATAGAGATGTGGACATCCCTATGGCTGAGCACAAGTGGATGTGCCCCTAGTGGGTGTATGAGATCACTTGCTATATTGTTCGATCGTCATACTTACCTGTAACCATATTTGTGATGTAAAGGGTATAGGTCGGCCCCACCATAAAGTGAAAGACAACTAATGTAAAAGATAATTAATATAGTAAATATTAATTATATTGTGAGTTATTGAGGTCGGCCATGTTGTGCCAATAGACACCATTATTCATAAGTTCAGTCTAATATAAGTAAAGGTGAATTCCCCATTGAGGAATCATATCACAAGTGTGAGTTTGGAAATTTCAGCAAGTACTTACTTCTTAGGAAAAGTGCACACCTCTCTTGGGCGCTAGTCTTCTAGGGTTTGTGAGAACCCTTTTGTCTGCTAGTCTTTTATGGCGGTGGAGGTCTTTCTCTTGAAGAATATAGCAAAGGATTGGCTGGGTTTTCTCCACTTGTTGAGAAGGGTTTCCCAAGATACTTCTTGTGTACTTATGCATGGTGTTTCTTCTTGTGTTCTTGGTTGCTACAACAAATTGTCTATGGTTTAAGTAAAATGCTAAAAATGGAATGAACTTTATGCTTAAGCCTAGCTTATTGAAAAATGAACATGGTATCGGAGCTTAGGTTTTGAAGAACCCATTGCACAAGATTTAAAGCAGTCGTCCTCTCTTCTCTGAAAATCTGTACGACCCTCTCTTGTTTGGCCTTTTCATCACTTTACACCTGGACGTTGGGGCTGAAATTTGGATCAGGGTGTACGCCCTCCCTCAGCGCACCTCCAGAGACTCTCAAAGTGAAATTCCAAGGATTTTGGATTTTGTGCCCTAGGGTTTCTAGGGTTCCACAACTTTCTACAGAATTTTTTATTTGAGGATTCCTGCAACTCATTGAAGAAACATTTAAGCTCAACAGTATTCCTATGACACTCTCAAAGCTTATTGTTGGCAGTCATAAGCCCAACAAAACCAAAGGTTGCTAGTCTAACCTAGACATTAGGTTTTCTAAGTCCATTTTTCGAGAGTTTGTGAAGAAATCTGAAAATATGAAGAACATAACTTTAGTGGAAGATAGGCTTGATGGATCAAACAACTTCAGCTCTTGGAAGTCAAGGCTTCAATTCACCCTTGAAGAAGATGATAGTTGAGTGTGATACAAAATACTTTACCAAAAACAAATACTGATGAAGAGAAGGAAATAAGAAGGGAAGAAGATGTCAAGGCAAGGAAAATAATCATCTACTCAGTAAGAGATCATCTCCTACCTCGTATTTCCAACCTGAAGACAGCTTATGAAATGTATGAAGTATTGAAAGATATGTTTGAAAGTGACAACACCCTCAGAGCCCTTACCTTAAAGGGCCAACTTCAAAGTACCAAAATAACAAAAGGTGATACAGTTGCTACCTTCTTTATGAAGATATTAGAGATCAAAGATCAGCTAGGTGCCATTGGAGAAATCATGTCTGATAGATAACTTGTCTTATCTACTCTCAACAATCTTCCAAAACATTGGGAACCTTTTTTTCAAAGCATCAATGGAAGAGAAAAATTACCAACTTTTGGTCGTCTGTGGACAGACTGTACTCAAGAAGAACTTAGACTTAGAAATAGAGGAGTGGAAGACTCCCCTGATAACAACCATGCTCTTTCACTTCATACAAAGAAAGGGGGAAGATTCAAAAGAAACTTCAGAAAAACATTCACAGATGAGAAGACTCCATCAACTTCAGGTCATAATCAGAGAAGATATGTTTCAGAGATTCAGTGCTTTAGATATGACAAATATGGACACTATGCAAGAAATTGTCCAATCAGGAAGAAAGGAAGACAATACGCTTCCACCGCTGACATTGATCTAGACCCACCTTGTTGGAAGCATACCAAAGTGGAAGGAAAGGAGATTTTGGGAAAGAAGGCATGCACAAGGAAAGAGACAGTTGGAAGGAAAAGAAACACGCGCGCATGCATGGAAGACCTAACGATGGTAGGGTTAGGGTTTTCATAATGTACTGTAACGGTTGAAGATCCAGAAACGTATAAATAGAGATACCTAGGTCTCAAAACGGGGTTAGCTAGTCGTTAACTAAGTCGTTATTATGGAGAGAACAATTGTAGTGAGTTGATAGGTAAGATTTTGTTGTATGACCTACTTTTGTAAGATGTTGAGCTAGAGGGGACTAAGGAGGGTAGATCTTGAGGGTTAGATCGCAAGCTGAGGAGCCTAGTGCGGTCTACTCCGCCTCATATGGATCTTACCCAACTGAGAAGGGTTGTAAAGCGCACAAGGTTGTAATGAAGAACTGCTATAATAAAAGAGAGGAGAGCCAGATCTTTGTGGACGTAGCCCAGGAGGGGGTGAACCACGATAACATCTATGTTATGTGATTGAATGCATGTGTTTATTTATTGTCTTCAAGTAAATATTGCTATGTTGAATGAATGAGTTGTTGCATTTCCTGCATAATCGTAAATAACAATACATTATGGTTACAAGTTATAATAGAGTTTCAATATACAATCCTCATCTCTTTCACTCAATCCTAGGCTGCAAACACATGAGTATTGCAGCCACCCATTAAGACTATCTCGGGTGAGATGGTGCAGTGCACCCCATGCGATGTGTTTCCTTCTGGTTTACCAAGAGGGTCGATAGTTTTGGAGGCTTTGTTGGAAACCCGAACAGACATGAACCCTGGGTCAATAAACTCAGACATGATACGTAAGGAAATAAAGCAATAACCAACAAATGGTTCCATTTCCATTGGTAGGAACATGAGAGGATTGAGTATATGTGAAGAGGTGGAACAAAAGAATATTAAAGAAGAAAAGAAAGAAATGAGCTACTAGAAGGGGATTTTGAGACCGTCGAATCCCCCAAAAGCAGAGATCAAAACTTGGCTAAGAACAAAAGAGATGGAATTTGCAAAGAAAGATAACAGAAACCCTAGAATAACACCCCGCAAATATATTGATAAATACGTGTTTACTGATTTGCATGAAGTCTTTTTCTGTGATTTTCCACATTTATTGCAGGAATGGATACTAAGGTTGAAGGATAACCATGCAACGAACCAGATCCAAAAGTTAGAGTGGACCCTGATACAGATCAAGCAGTTACAACAGCTGAACAATAAATTCACCCGCGAAGTAGATTTTTGGCTCGATAGTATTGTAGTAGGATTTATAACAAAGTTTGTCGTAGATACAACAAAGTCGTACAACGTGACAGAGAAAGAGTTTCTACGTGGAGTCAGACAATTGTATACTTCTATTAAGATACTATTATATAACAAAGGTGTAATGACAATGGAGTTAGACAACTAAAATTCCCTGTGTGCATGGGGGAAGGGGGGAAGCATTGACAGAAAGAGGGGAAATGGAAGGAGGAAATAATAAGGGAAAGAAGGAGGAACCCTTGGACCCAATCATGATGGATGACGACCAGATCAAGCGGATCATGGCGATAGCTGGAAAGACGCGTATCAGAGTACCCTACCAATACAAGGTGAATACCAAGAAGAGAGCCATAGCCACGAGGGAAGGCTTGGAGAGTGACGAGGAAGAGGTAGAGGATCTTCGGGTTGTGGACAAGATTGAGGAAATCCTGTGCGCAACATATGAGAGGAAGATGAGAGGTCCAAGAACGGGAAGAGAAAGTAGCAATCCTATCCATATTAATGTCAGTGTAGAACCTATAAACCCATGTATGACTAATACACCAAAGAGAACACCACCGTTTAAACAACCAAAGTTCGGAATAAAGACAACAAGAAGTACATCCACACAAGGAACAACAACTGGAGGAGCCAGTTTCGGCAACACTAGTCAATTATCTACACCATGCGGAGGTAGTAGTTCAACATTCAGAATGGCAGGACACAATCCCACCATTAGGTTACTATAATTTCGAGGAGAAGTAGCAGAATACCCTGATAAACACTTGTTCATTTGTGTAAAGATCTAGGAAGCAAAAAAATATCAATGATGAAGATACTAAACTTGTGTAGTTAGCTATTACACTAAGAGACTACGCACTAGACTGGTACATGAGTCTAGATGCAAACAATGCACCTGGGACGACAAGGACACTGACAGAAATTAAGAAGTTACTGATTAATGAGTTCCAGAAGTCGAGTTCAGAGGATCAGTATATGAATGAGATGATCAAAATTAGACAGAAACTGGGAGAATCCATATGGGAGATTGACCAAAGATTCAAGCGATTGAAGGGAAAGTTGAAATATCTCATGACCAATATGCAACATAGGCACATGTTCATCAATTCACTACTACCACACTTAAAATAACCATTGCGACAACAGAAGTTTCAGACATAGGCATAGGCTCTGCAAGAAACCTTGCAACTAGAAGAAAACCAGTATCAGCAGTCAGACCCAGCTATCGAGGAACTTAAGGAGGATTTGAATAACTTAATGTTTCAGCTAAACTAGAATAAGAGAAACGACAAACGAGAAGTCGTTTGGTGAACTACATGCATGACATAAGGACACCACAAGAACGAATGTCCAACACTCAGGCAGTATATGGCAGCAGGAATGCCAAATCCGTTACCAACAGGAGGACTATGGTGCGAAGTTTGTAAGAAACTGGGCCACGATCCATATCACTTCTCAATGATGCAGAAATACTAGACAGTCCCAAAGAGTTTTTATTGCAACTTTTGCAATTCAGTGCGCCACGACGACAAAGATTGTAGAACTATGGAGTTGATGAGAGAAAGGGCATCAAATGCATATAGAGTGCAGGAAAAAATGATGACTGGGAAAGCCACACCATATTTTAATTAAGTTCTAGCTCCATACAACACTGCACAACAACAGTATAATACTGCGCAACAACCATATAATACCGCACAACCACAATACAACACAACACAACCTCAGTACAATATCGCACAGTAGAATCAAGCACTACAGTATAATGCACTGAGAGGAGATCGAGCAGGCTACAGAGGTGGAGGATGAGTGAGAGGAGGTTTTGGACGTGGTAGAGGACCAATGGTATGTCCCAATTGTCAACAATCGGGACATTATGCCAGAGAATGTCCGCTTCCACCAACAACTTGTATGTATTGTCACGCTTCGGACCATGATACGGAAGAATGTCCAACACTATTAGTAAAGATTCAGGAAAAGAGAAACCAAAACAACCAGAATTTTCAGTGGATTTTAGCTGAAGCGAGAGACGAAGGATGAAACATCAACATAGTTACTCGCGAAGGAGCTAAAACAGGAAACGACACAGTCTAAAAAGAGCCAGTACAAAACTAGTGGGTGAAGAAGAACACTGAACCAAGGAAGCAGTTCGACGCGCAGGACGAAAATGAGATATTTAAACAAGCCAGACAAGAATTTCAGAAGGAGGACATGGCATCGACTTCAACTGCGCAGCAAATAAAGGAAGCATCGGAGTACAAGATGCCTCCATTATTGGATCATACCAACGAAATTCAATCCCTGGGACAAGTACAATCAAAGGATTTTTGCAATCATGTGTAAGAGTATTGAATGACCCATCATCTGTTAAAATATTGAAAAACATATTAGAAAGATGTAGTATAGAGACGGAAGGAAAAATGGAACAAAAGACAGTCAACCACCTACATACAAAGAGAAGAACAAGTAGAGAATTCAGACTCAATTCCAATATCGTAGATTTAAACATGGGAGATATCATACTGGCTCTAGGATCTGAAGTGAATGTCTTACCAAAGAAGACATGACAATGCATGGGAGATCCCACATTAGGATACTCACCTGTTCAACTGAAACTGGCAAACCAAAACAAAGTTTTATCAATCGATAGACTGAAAGGAGTCACAGTAGACCTAGATGGAGTGCGCACTAAAACAAACTTTGAAGTGATTGAAATAGTGGATGGCACAACACCATATCCAACATTACTTGGGTTGGATTGGGTGTTTGAAAACCAGACCATAATCAATCTCAAGACATGAAAAATGACATTTGAGTCAGGTGAATACAGGGTCATCGCACCATTAGACCCATCAAAAGGGGAAAGGTTTGTAGAACCTATTTGTTTAGACTTAGAGGAAATCAACCAGTTGTACAGAACAACTGCGCGCGATGAGGATTACGTAAACCCAACTACCGATGGGATACTCATTTGGTAGAGCATTACTTAATGTGCAACAGACTCAGACACTGGTTTAGAGAACTAGAAACAAAGGCTACATGAAGTTTGCACGATAATATGTGCACGAATAAACTGCGCAGCAAGATGGGTAGGCACGGAGATAAGGGAACCACCCAGTTTCCACGGAATAAATGATCTGGAATTATTCTTGACACAGTATGAAGATGTAGTTTTAGAGAATCGGAGACTGTTAGCACTTGATATAGCACTCAAGGCCACACCTGCAAGATGGTGGGGCATACACAAAGAGACAATCACATATTGGTACCAATGTAGTTGGTTACTACGCATAAGGTTCAATGCAGAACATAAAAACAATAAGCATCAGAAATACGATGGACAAGGAGCACCAACGAAACATTTGGATAAGTGTAGAACGTTGTGGAAAATGACACCCCTAGAGGAATGGCCTCACCATTTCATACAGAATCTAGAGGGCATACTAGCGAACTGGTATACAGACCAGAAACTGCGACCTAGACGACATTGCAACAAAACTTTACAGTCACTTTCTCATTCGACCATGAGAACCCCAACATAGATGCAACTCTTAAACAAATAAGAGGAGAGATATTCATCAAAGAACCATAAGTTGAACTCATAACAGAAGAACAACAACGGAACAAACAGACAGTCAAAGAACTGTTGTCATGTTACCATGTGCAGGAGGAAGCACCAGATGAAGACGATCCATGCGATATTCAGATCGAGGAAGAAGAAGGCGAAAGAGAAGTGGAGGGTCCACCCATAGAATCAAAAGTTATTGCCGCATCGATCAAGGTAAAGGAAGTCAACATTGTGACAGTTGAGAACCCAAAAATGGCCAACATTGGAGATTATTGGGATGAGAAAACAATGGAAAGTATACCAGAGTTAATGCGCGAGTACAATGACTCGTTTCCCACAACATTTACAGAGATGAAGGGTATAGTAGGAGAGCTAGGAGAGATGAATATACCACTCAGACCTGAAGTGAGACCGATCAGACAATGACCATACAGACTGAACCCAATATATAAGCATAAATTCAAAGCTGAGATCGATAGGATGCTCGAAGCTGGAATCATAGAACCAGTGGAAGAATCAAAATGGATAAGCCCGATGGTAGTTCAGGAAAAAAAACAAGGAGGGATAAGGATATGTGTCGACTTGAGGAAGTTGAACGATGTATGCCTACATGACCCGTTCCCTACACCTTTCACGGATGAAGTGTTAGAGAATGTAGGTGGACATAAAGCTTACTCCTTCACTGATGGATTCTCAGGTTACCATTAGATCAAGATAGCACATGAAGACAGATACACGACTACGTTTGCGACAAAATGGGGATCCTACCAGTACACAGTCATGTCGTTTGGACTGAATAATGTACCAACAATATTTTCCAGAGTAGTCATCGCCGCGTTTAAGGAATTCATCCATCAATTTCTCGAGGTATACCTGGATGATTGGATAGTCTATAGTTTGTTTAAATACAATGTAGAGGTCTTATAGATGATGTTAGAAAGATGTAGGAAGTTCCATATATCATTAAACATAAAGAAATGCATATTCGGAACACCGTTTGGGATACTATTGGGCCATATAGTATGCAAACAAGGGTTACTAGTAGATCCTGCAAAGATCACAGTCATTGTTAACTTTCCACCACCTAAAACAACCCGTCAGCTAAGAGCGACATTGGGACACACATGGTACTATAGGAAGTTTATCAAAGGATACGCGCAGATTACTGCGCCCATGGAAAAAATATTAAGAAAAGAAACAAAGTTTCAGTGGAACGATGAGTGTCAACAAGGTCTGGATACCTTGAAGGAAAAGATGGTCACCGCGCCAATATTAGTATTTCCAGACTAGGAGAATACATTCCACATCCATGTAGATGCATCATCCATAGCACTTGGATCTATATTGGCACAACCAAGAGCGGGGGATTTGGATCACCCCATAGCATTTGCGATTCAGAAGCTGTCAGAATCAGAGAAAAACTATAACACTACAGAGAGAGAAGGCCTAGTTATGGTCTACATACTACAAACATTAAGACATTACTTATTGGGGAAACACTTTAATATGTTCACAGATCACTCAACCCTTAAATACCTAGTCAACAAGATAGTGTTGGGGGGAGAATCTGTCGATGGTTACTACTATTTCAAGAATTTGACTTTGAATTAATAGTCAAGCTAGGAAAATTGAATGCAGGAACTGACCACCTATTAAGGGTAACAAATGGAGAAGAACCTACGAATTTAGAGGACAAATTTACGGACGCACAGTTATTTTCAGTCCAGATCGCTGACAATTACTTTGCAGATATCATCCAATACTTGAGAACAGGTAATGCACCGCCGAAATACAACACCGTGCAGAAAAAAAATCTGGTAGTCTAAGCTGCAGACTATCAACTGACCGCAGGACACTTATACAAAATGGGCCCAGATAGCATCTTGCGAAGATATGTGTTAGAACACGAAATACCAAGAGTTTTAGCAGAAGCCCATGAGGGAATAGAAGGAGGGCATTATGCAGGCAAAGCTACCGTGCAAAAGGTATTGCGCGTAGGACTATGGTGGTTGACAATTCACAGAGACTCGAAGGAGTACTTCTAGAGATGCGACGTCTATCAAAGGGTTGGTAAACCCAACATAAGAGACGAGATGTCATTACGACCACGGGTCACATTGTAGGCATTTGATAAATGGGAAATAGACTTTGTGGGACCAATCAACCCACCAATGAAAAGAATAGGAGCAAGGTACATTATCACTGTGACAAAATATCTAACAAGATGGGTGGAAGTAGCACCAGTGAAGGATTGCAACGCAGAAACAAAAACACACTTTCTATTTGAACAAGTAATCACTCGATTTGGGTGCCCACGAGTTTTGATGAGATACCAAGACACACACTTCATAAACAACACTATCAACGCTATGACTGAAGAGTTTGAAGTCCATCATTAGAAAAGTACACCATATCACCCACAAGCAAACGACAC
This sequence comes from Picea engelmannii, assembly GCA_009831015.1. Lineage (NCBI taxonomy): Eukaryota > Viridiplantae > Streptophyta > Pinopsida > Pinales > Pinaceae > Picea > Picea engelmannii. The sequence goes on along the minus strand of ML788712.1, from coordinate 254,538 downwards.
AGTAGAGGCATTCAACACAATTCTTGAGAATGCACTGACTAAGATCTGTAATGTCAACATGGATGACTGGGACCTTAAAATACCAGCAGTATTGTGGGCCTACAAGACGACGTGCAAGAAGTTGACAGGGCACATGCCATTTAAACTGGTATATGGTCAAGAAGCAGTGGTGCCATTACAATTTCTGGTACCTAGCTTATGCATAGCAACAATTACACACATGACGGAACAAGGCATAGTACAGGAGAAACTAAACCAGTTGATGACCATGGAGGAAGATCAGATCTTAGTAGGGTTCCACCAACAAGTTCAGAAAGTAAGGGATAAAGCTTGGCATGACAAACACATCAAGAAGAAAACTTTCAAAGAAGGAGATTTAGTGTTGATGTATGACAACAAATCCATTCAGCAACCAGGAAAACTCAAAATGCACTGGCTATGACCATACGAAGTAAAAACTGTCACAGATGGAGGAGTTGTACAGTTGAAAGACTTAGAAGGCGCAAAACTTAGAGGGATGATCAACAGGAGCCGACTGAAGCCGTACAAGGACAATCAACCACCCACTACTTGAAAAGTCACCACGCATAATTAAAAAAAAAGGATATTAAACAGTACGAGCAGAGGTACAATGTGCTGAAGGAAGAAGGAGCATGCACACTTAGGAATACAAACTCGGTGAGGACAATACCAACGACCAAGTCACCATGGAAACAAGCAGGAAAAGTAAAGATGACAAAAGCAGTACGAAACAACGGAGTTATGCAGAATTGAATGCTGGAAAGAACCGATGGGACGCCACATTAATCACACCAACTGGAGACGACAAGGGAAAGTAATGGCAAGTACGAAAGAACCAGAGGTGCATTGAACCCATAATTAAAGTAGCATCTTCAACAAGCTTCATGCGATGCCCATACAATGCACAGACACAAGAGCAAAAAGTCTATTTGCGAAAAGAGAACAAACAGAGAGAAATAGAGGTTAAGGAGCATAGAACGAAGTTCACAAAGGGCACAGAGACCATTCAAACTCAGCAAAAGTTCGACACTCACCACCATGGCACCACCAAAGAAAACAGAAGAAATCCAACCTGCCAGAAAACCCAGAGTTAGAAACAGGGCACAGGTACAATTGGAAGAAGTCGAACAACAACCTCTGGAGATCGTGAATGTTGACGAAATCCCATCCCCAGACACAACACCGATGAACCCCACACCTATGGTGGAATAAACCCAACAACCAACAGTGAAGGGTATGAGTGTAGATATGCCAGCTGAGGCACAAGAGCAACAGAACCGGGACGCATAAAACCTGAAGGAGGTGCAACCAAAGAACACCGAAGCAGCTCCGATATTTAATGGAACGACGACGAATCAGGGAGAAACAGTCGAGCCAGACGAGTCTCAAATGACCATGTCAGACCACCCACCTTAAGGAATAGTCGAAGATGTCACGGGCTGGCCAGAATGGTATTCTAAAGTACAAATGACGGTCACTGGAACCTCGAGCCAACCACCACAAAAGACAGACAAGCTGCAGGTACCTCGGTCACCTCGCAAGCAACCCATCGTAGCCATTTTTTTTCCGCGTATACCATATCAGGTACAGGTGAAATCAGACTTGTTGGGTCATATCGACAAGCTAAAATACTCAGAACATGATGTAAAAAACATGAACAAGTTCCCAAAATTCACAAAAAGGGTATACTTACAAATTGTGTGCATAAATGTGGTTAGGGAACCGGTTGATCAACCACTCCAGTGGGCAACAGGGTTGGAAAAAACAAGCATTTTAGGTCTGCTAGACCTACCACACTTTGGCAGAGGACAATACGCAAGCAATTGCATCAAACAATTGATGGCAGTCACACATGGTGGAGATATATGGTTGTACAAGCTCGTCTCGATAAACATAGAGATTATTGTGAATATTACAGGGTTTCCATCCCAGGGCATGGATCCCGCGTAATTCCTCAACGATAAGACAAAAGAGAAAGCACTTACAGAGGAGATGAATAAGAAATACAGTATGGACAGGGGGATGCGAGGAATCATCATCAAGAGGATCAATGATGCCGTAACACAAATGGCCGCAAAAATCTTGGCCTGCAAGGAAATGCCGCAGAGAGGAAGTCTCAGTTGGGGTCGTCGCAGTCGCAACACAATCTGTCGAGGGCACCACAGTGGGTTGGGCACCCTATTTGTTAAATTTATTTCTGGATGATTTCAAGGATGCATAGGATTTCATAATGAAATTTCACTACTCATGGCTACTCATGCTAATCGCCTTTATGGGATGGAGGGAACCGAGATATCTCTCTTTCTCTACCGGACCCAAACTAAATCAGGGAGCGGGATATCTATTGTTGGGTGCCACATCCGATGCTAGGCACAAAAAGATGAATGGATCCATATTCAAAGGATATCTTCGCGACCTGCAGGAGGCCATCTCCAACATGTGGAAAATAACACCACAGGTTGTCACACAGTATCGAGATATCGCCAACTTCAAGGCCACACGACATGCGATATGGATATAGGCACGAAAGGTCCCCAATAAGAAGTGGCTACAAATGAACTATTCTATCATGGAGGGCGACATCAACATGGTTATCAAAGACTGGGAAGACAAGTGGAAGATTCCAGTCCTCACCCAATAACTATTGGAAGGACACCAGAAGAGGAGGTAGGGCAGGGAGAAACACAGCCTCAAGAAGTCCCAGTGCCCAAGAAACGAAGGACGAGCCAGACAAAGACAAAGCAAACAAGTGAAGGGACTGTTAGAACGGGGACCCATAAGGGGAAGAAGGATAATACACAGTTGGCCAAGGAACAACAGAAACAAGCTGAGGCCGTGCAAGGGACTACACCAAGTCCCAATCCCCAAGAACCAGGCCTTAGTAAGAGACCAACTACTCAGATGGGGGGCGCGTGCAAGAAGACGAAGGTGCAAAGAACACCTCCAGATTACACGATCACAAAAGATGATTCAAAGATGATAGCCCGAATGGTTCAAGATTGTATATCTGAGGATTTTGACAATGCTACGCACCACAAGGACAAAATTCAAGAGGAGCTGGAAGATATGCGACAGTTCCTCAAGCAGATCGGGGAAGTACAAACAACGTGCAACAGCATGGGAACAAGGCCATCAACATCGCAGACAGGAGAAAGATTGGAAGAAGGAGAGCGAGCTACAGTCCATACAATACCACAGACGAATGCAACATTCCATATTACACCCAGTATGCTACGCATGGATGAGATCGTGGCGAATACACCCCTAAAATACTTAGCTCAAATCCAACTGTTATTGTCGAGGATACCATCCAAGGCTCTACATAAATTACAGGTTAGCATTACCCAAGAGGTACAGTTTTGTGCACACATAGACTTAGCCGAATTACAATAGACAACGGAAAAGAGGGATGCGCTGAAAATAATATGTGAGCAGGCTAAGTTCAAAACCCAAAAGGAAAGGGAGTGCAGGAATGGATTGGAGCAGAAAGTGGCAGGAACTTATGAAAATATTCCAAAAATCGCTTAGAGTAATGAACTCACAGCAACAAAAAAGATTGATAAGATTGCTCAGGAAATCGATCAATATCAGAAGGAGATCGAGAATCTCCATGAGCAGCTCACACCCACCACTCCACCCGCTGTAAAGGAGCAAAGGAAGTAGGAGGCAACAGAGCAGCTGTAGGAGATAGAGCAACAGGTCAGCACAAGAGCCGACTTGTTTGACAAAGAAACACAACTTTGGACAAAGTTAGAGGAGGATCAACAAGTCCAAAGCTGGGACAAGGAAGAAGAAAGGATAAGCACAACTATCAAAGACTTCAAGCAGAGGCAGAAGACAATGTCCATCACGAAGCGCATCAAAGGGGCACAAGACATGAAGAGATTGCAGGCAGAACTTACCACTGCGCAAATGAAGAAAAAGGAGCGTCAGGCTCAAATGGAACCGTTTCAAGATAGCGTAGTAGAAGTCATTGCACACGCAGAGGAAGCTAAGACACAGATAACAAAGACCCAGGCATAATGCGCAGGATTGATCAGTGATGAAATTGCAGTCCAGATAGCAGACACAATCAAGGAGAAGACCGCACATGCGCAAATACAAGCAACAGAGCTCAAAGAAAAGTCCCAGGCGATCACCAAGGAGATCGAAGAAGCGCACAAAGGTTAGGTGGCTCGAGACGATCCACATGTCAGTGTTGGGGGCCTGTTGGAAGCATACCAAAGAAGAAGGAAAGGCGATTTTGGGAAAGAAGGAATGCACGAGGAAAGCGACAGCTGGAAGGAAAAGCAGCACATGCATGGAAGACCTAACGACGATAGGGTTAGGGTTTTGGTAATGTATTGTAATAGCTAAAGAGCCATAAACATATAAATAGAGATACCTAGGTCTCAGAGTGGGGTTAGCTAGTCGTTAACTAGTTGTTATTATGGAGAGAATAGTTGTACTGAGTTGATAGGTAAGATTTTGTTGTATGACTTACTTTTGTAAGTTGTTGAGCTAGAGAGGACTGAGGAGGGTAGATCTTGAGGGTTAGATCACAGGCTAAGGAGTTTGGTGCGGTCTAGTCCGGTTCATATGGATCTTACCCAATTGAGAAGGGTTGTAAAGCACGCGACGTTGTAATGAAGAACTACTATAATAAAAGAGCGAAGAGCCAGATCTTTGTGGAAGTAGCCCAGGAGGGGTTGAACCACGGTAACATCTATGTTATGTGATTGAATGCATGTGTTTATTTATTGTCTTCAAGTAAATATTGCTATGTTGAATGAATGAGTTGTTACATTTCCCGCATAATCGTGAATAATAGTACATTGTGGTTACAAGTTATAATAGAGTTTCAGTATACAATCCTCATCTCTCGCACTCAATCCTAGGCTGCAAACACATGAGTATTGCAGCCACCCATCAAGACTATCTCGAGTGAGATGGCACAGTGCACCCCGTGCGTTGTGTTTCCTTCTGGTTTACCAAGAGGGTCGATAGTTTTAGAGGCTTTGTTGGAAACCCGAACAAACATGAACCCTGGGTCAATAAACTTAGACAAGATACGTAAGGAAAGAAAGCAATAACCAACACACCTCAAAAGAATGAAGATAAGAGAGATGAGAATTACTTCCTCTAAACCAAATACAGAATTAAGCATGACTGCAGACCCAAGTAAATTGTTTGATCATTAAAACTATATAGTTGATTGCATTCTTAATAAGTGAAGGGTATTATCTCTAGTGTGGGAGCCCTCATGACTTGGACCATTATCTATGGTACGAGAGTCCAAACCTTATTGATTGATTATTATGCTAGTCAAGTAGAGTACATGAAGACATAAAATATCTAGCAAACAAGTAAAAGAAGACATACATCCTTCATACTTCAGGGAGAGTTACTTGACTCAGAGGGAGTCAAACAAAATGAGAAGAAGGAAGATACAATACCTTTTCCCCCTTCAACAGTTCATAGGGAGACAAACATTATTCCAGTTGATCCCGTTGCTCCAGTTGATATGCCTAGAGATATTGCAGTAGGGAATAAAAGGCCTGCCTAGGCTCGACAAACTCTACAGGAGGCATAGGAACATACAAGACCCTCAAGGCATATCCCGAGAAAGAAAAAGAGATTTTTGAGCTACCCTTCAACCATGAGCCACTTTATTGATTATGAGCCTCCTTGTTATGGAGAAGCGATAGGTGAACAGGTATGGAAATATGCCATGACAGAAGAATACCAGTATATCTTAAATAATGATGTATGAGATATTGTTTCGAGACCATAAGGGAAGTCTATGGTGACTTCCAAGTGGATCTATAAGATCTAGCATGCAACTAATTTAAGTGTCGAGAAATACAAAGCGATATCTGTAACCATAGGATTCCCACAAACAGAGGGAGTTGTCTATGATGAGACACCTGATCCGGTAAACCCGTTACACTTCCATCTGTACTACAATCCATGAGTTGGAAACTACATCAAATGGATGGATTCTTGATGAGTTTGGGTTTCAACGAGGGTGTTGTTGATCCAAACCTATATTATTACATTGTTGGTGACGAGAGCTTGATTTTGATGACTTATTCAGGAATTTGTGTTGTTGGATACAAGTAAAATTTTGACTTCTGATTTCGAGATAAAGGATCTGGGTATGATGCACTACTTCTTGGGACAATAAGTATGGCAGAGGATTGATGAGATTTTTCCTGAGTCAAGGAAAATATGCAGTGGGGATATTAAAGAAGTTCAGTATGACTAAATGCAAATCCATGTATACACCGATGGTGATGGATTTGAGGAAAATGAATGATGATGATTCAGACGAGATTGATCCACAAATGATTGGATCACTGATGTACCTCGTTAACACCACACTCGATATATTCTATACAATGAATGTACTTAGCCAATTCATGAGTCAGCCGAGACAAACTCACTATTGAGATATCTATGAGGCAGAGTTGGATATGGCCTAATATATGCCTCCAATGTAGACTTGAGTTTGCAGGGATATGCAAATTGGGCAGGGAGCACAATGGGCCGAAAGAGCACCTCTGGTTGTTTCTTTACTTTAGGGTCTAACATGGTTTCCTGGTACAAAAGGAAACAAATATCTATGGAATTGAGTACCATAGAGGTAGAACACATAGCATTGAGTGTGGTAGTCCACAAAGCAAGTGTGGCTTTGCAAACTTCTGACAGATTTATTCGATCATGAGATGGATCCTACTACTATTCATTGTGATAACCAGAGATGTGTAAATCTCTCTCAGAACCCTGTGTTTTATGATAGATCGAAACACATTGAGATAAAATACCATTATATCAGAGACATGATGTAGAGGAAATAAATACACGTGTAGTACCTTCCTACACATGAGCAAATTGCAGATATCTTCACCAAATTGCTTGCCAATACGAAGTTCGAGTACTTCCGTGAGAAAATGGCTTGGTGGAGAATACCTCTCTAGCTAAGAGGGAGTGTTGATGACTACAACCAAGATGAAGTTCGAATACTTTTGTGCAAGACTTGGCTTGATGGAGAATGCCTCCCTAGCTGACAGGGAGTGTTGATGGTTAAAGTTGCATGAGACATCCTCCAGGACACAGACTGAGTGAGTCGACTTGAGAGAGAGCCCATGAGTTGGGTGTGCCCATGATATGGGTGTGTGGTTCCTATCTGAGACAGAATTGGAACATTGTGCCCCTGTGTGAGGTGGTGAAGCCCATGAGCTGGGTATGTGGTTCCTCTCTAAGACAGAGATGAAACGTTGTATTGGCTTCCTTTGTGCAGAGAGTTGAGATGATACTCCATATGATTCTCCTATGTAACGCAGTGAGAAAAAAGATCTGTTGAGTTGGGCGTGCCTGTGATTGAGCACAGGTGAACGTGTGGGGAAGCCCATGAGTTGGGTGTATTGTTCTGAGAAAGAGATGAAATGATGTATTAACCTCCTCTGTGTAGAGATTTGAGATGATGTGATACTCTAGATTATTCTCCTTTGTAACATAGTGAAAAAAAAGATTTGTTGAGTTGGACGTGCCTGTGGCTGAGCACACGTGAACGTGATCCTAGTGGTTGAGCACTAGTGAGTGTGGTTCTCCTGTGAGACGCAGTGAGATAGATATGTGGAAATCCATGTGGCTGAGCACAGATGGATGTGCCCCTAGTGGTTGAGTACTAGTGGGTGTATGATGAGATCCCTTGCCATATTGTTCAAGAGTCAGACTTACCTATAACCCTATTTGTGATGTAAAGGGTACAGGTGGGCCCCACCATAAAGTGAAAGATAACTAATGTAAAAGACAATTAATGTAAAAGATAATTAATATAGTAATTATTAATTATATTGTGACTTTATTGAGGTCGACCCTGTTGTGCCAATAGACACCATTGTTGATAGGTTCAGTCTAATATAAGTAAAGGTAAATTCCCCATTGAGGAATCATATCACAAGTGTGAGTTTGGAAATTTCAGCAAGTACTTACTTCTTGGGAAAAGTGCGCACCTCTCTTGGGCGCTAGTATTCTAGGGTTTGTGAGCACCCTTTTGTGTGCTAGTCTTTTATGGTCGTGGAGGTCTTTCTCTTGAAGAATATAGAAAATGATTGGCTCGGTTGTCTTTCCTTGTTGAGAAGGGTTTCCCAGGATATTTCTTGTGTACTTGTCCGTGGTGTTTCTTCTTGTGATCTTGGTTGCTGCAACAAATTGTCTATGGTTTAAGTAAAATGCTAAAAATAGAATGAACTTCATGCTTAATCCTAGCTTATTGAAAAATCAACAAAAAAAGGGTTGAGAAAAGTCGATAAGTGCTAACACCGAACAAGTGCTCATCATTTCCTTCATCCGGTCAAATGCTTGTTGGGCCTCCTCTGACCACCTGAATTCCCCCTTCATAGTGAGGTTGGTCAATTGTGCACTAAGTGGGGAAAACCCCCTCACAAAGCATCGGTAATAACTACATAACCCTAAGAATCTTCATAGCTTCGTCAATAATCTGGGTGTGGGCCAATCAAGTATCGCTCATATCTTCTCCTGGTGGACCTGTGTTGAGATTTGGGTACCTTCGAAAGTGGTCCCCTTGTGTTTGTGAGCCTCTAAACACAAGTGGGAAGTACTTTGTAACATGTACTTTATGTCTAATTTCACTTTGACTTAGGAGATTTAATTCAAAAGTGAAATTTTGTCGTTTTAGCCTAAAATGACAATTAATTAACTTTGTGGGTGAATTAAGGGACATAAAGTGAAACTATGGAAACTTAAGTAAAGTGGGTTTTGAGTTGATATTCTTTTGATATGATCTCAACCATTGATTAGGGATGAGATGATTTGATCTCATCCACCCATATTTTAGGTTTCCTTATGCTTCCTTAAGGAAGGCGCAAGGGAAAATGAGAGGCTATTATTCCTTGTTATGTTCACCAAGAGAGTTGGGAAAGGAGCATGAGGATGAGGTTGGATGCATTGAGTGAGGAAAGCTTGGGCGTCCACATCCATGGTGGTATCCAACAAGCTTAGTCCTTCATTTATTTGTGGATCCAGTTCTTTCTAAGAGGAGGGCGCACTTGAGGAGGAGGGTGCACAACTAGCAGGGAGGACTTGTAGAGGTCAGTTTGCTTTGAGGATAGTTTCATTGGAGAGATACAACACAGATTCAGAGTACCATGGGAGGGTTTCTCCATCAGATCTTCCAGTTGGCAGAGAGCTTCAATTCAGTGGTTTTGGCAACTTGTGAGGAGGGCGCATATTCTTCATTTGGACTTGTGTTTAAGCTTGGTTCAAGTTGTTATTGTATCAGTTTCATATGTTTATTGTACTTGTTGTATTCCACCTTCTATTCTCCACATTTATACACTCAGATTCCAAACTGGTTTTCCCCCGTGGGGTTTTATCCAGGGCCATGTTGACCAAAAATACCTGTGTTCATTTTCATGTATGTTAGTGTTTAGAACAACATTATTTCAACTCTAAAAGATCTCTAGGTGTGTTATATAGCTTATGGTATACATGTGCTAACATCTTGTGACAAAACTACATGCTAGAGAACCTATATGGCCTATGTAACCGTAACAGAACAACAAAGAAGTTACTGAACAATTTGTTCTTATAAAATAGCATCAAACCCTTGTTTGACAATTGAAACATAGAGCCAACTTGAGGTCAAAGAAAGACCTAGTTGGCAGCCTGTTAGGACCTGGAAAATCTTCATGGTATCAGAGCTTGGTGGCTAATTTTTGTTGAGTTTTGGACAACATCTTGTTGGATTGTTTTAGACACCTTTTGGGCAGATTTTTTGGATAACCATTGACTAAGTTTAGTGGCAGCTTGTTGGCAGAAGTTTGTGGAGGGTTGTAAAGCAGTTTGTGGAAATTTTCATCAGTCTCTTTTCACACCTACGTGGTAGGAGTGAGGTTTATTTTTCACGACCTCTTTTCACACCTATATTGCTAGGAGTGAGGTCGGTGTTCATTTGCCTCTTTTCACACCTGTGTTGACAGGAGTGAGGCAACGTTCCTTTGCAGTTGCATCATCAGTTTGAGTGCAGTCGACAGTGATGTCAGCATCTCAGATGCGTGTGGAGGATAGGCTAGTTGGAGCTAGCAACTGGTCACCTTGGAAGGCCAGGATCGTCTTTGTCTTAGAGGAACTCAAACTATGGGATATAGTTGAGTCAATTGTTCCTATTCCTCCTGCTACTGCTCCCATCTTGTTAGTAGAGTTCAGGAAAATGAACAACAAGGAAAAGAGGATGATGTGTGATGCAGTGCGGGATCACATCATTCCCGACTTGACTAGGAAATCCTATGCATTTGAGATGTGGGCATATCTTTGCAATATTTACTAAATCTCTAACCAGAACTAGAAGATGGTTCTTTATGATCGACTCAGGTGCATTCGTATGCTCCACGACGATTCAATTACTTATTTCCTTGACTGATACACCCAAATCAGAGACGAGCTTGGAGTCATTGGAGAGGTAGTGGATCTAGATTCTATGGTGAGGACAACCTTAAACAACTTCACCAAACCATGGGGTCCATTTGTTCGTGGCATTGTTTCCAGGGAGATCATGCCCACTTGGGAGAGATTGTGGGATGATTTTGTTCAGGAGGAGACTAGAATTATATCAGAGGCTTCTAGACAGCAGTAGACATTGTAGGGTGATGAAGACCTTGCTCTTTAGACAAAGGGCAAGAAGAAGACTGGCAGGGGAGGTCGACAGGGTGCCAAGTTTAGGGCCCCGCCACAGGGAGAGAGCAGTGGTGGGAAAAAGAGAGACATGAGCACATTGAGAGGATTTTGCTTGTAGGGAGATGGGTCACTATGTAGGACAATGTCCCAAGAAGAAGCATTAAGATGTTTCAATAACGACATAGAGGAGCTTGAGTTTGATGAATAGTTTGCGAGAGAGTGTGCATTCACTACTACTTTGTCTGTTGTTACACCATCCAACATCAGGTGGGGAGACAGAGTTGAGGAGGTACTACTAATTCATAGTAGTGATTCAGAGAGAGCTTAGACTCAGTTTTCATGGACACCGTCGTCAGGGGTGACTGCTCCACCCGGGACAACTTCAGTTTTAGAGTTGCTGAGACAGAGGGTTGGTGTAGAGGCTTCAGAGCATCAAAGATTGATGAGGAGGAACACCAGGGCACCACAGAGGCTTGAGCCTCACTTGGCTACAGAGATAGGAAGATCAGATTTTGGTTCCACTTCAAGTGGAAGCTACTTGGCAAGAGGCCAAGTTGGGGATCTCGGTGAGATGTCGAGATCCAGGTACTCTTGGTGAGATACCAAGAGGGGGAGAATCTTGGTGAGATGCCAAGAGAGTGACTCTTGGTGAGATGCCAAGAGTAGTGACCATTGGCGAGATGCCAAGAGATAGAAATCCTTGGTGGGAGACCAAGGTTGAGATCTTTGGTTTGATACCAAGATCTAAGTGATCTTGGATAGGTGAAGAGACACTTCCATCTATAGATCACGCAGATTGAGTATATCTATGTCATAGACTACTTTCATTGATCAGGGTACAACCATACTCCCTTAGTATTTGCCAGTAGGAAACCATGTCCACTATAGGGATGATATTGGTGGTGAAGAGCACTTTCCTCGGTAATAGGGAGTATTGATATTTGGGTACCTTGGAAAGTGATCCCCTTGTGTTTGTGAGCCTCTAAACACAAGTGATAAGTACTTTGTACCATGTACCATGTACTTTATGTCTAATTTCACTTTGACTTAGGTGATTTAAGTCAAAAGTGAAATTTGGTCATTTTAGTCTAAAATGACAATTAATTCACTTTGTGGGTGACTTAAGGGACATAAAATGAAACTATGGAAACTTAGTTAAAGTGGGTTTTGAGTTGAGATTCTTTTGAGATGATCTCAACCATTGATTAGGGATGAGATGAGATGATCTCATCCACTCATATTTTAGGTTTCCTTATGCTTCCCTAAGGAGGGCGCAAGGGTAAAGGAGAGGTTATTATTCCTTGTTATGTTCACCAAGAGAGTTGGGAGAGGAGCATGAGGATGAGGTTGGATGCATTGAGTGAGAAAAGATTGGGCACCCATATTCATGGTGGTAGCCAGCAAGTTTAGTCCTTCATTTATTTGTGGAGCCAGTTCTTGCTAGGAGGAGGGTGCACAACTAGCAAGGAGGACTTGCAGAGGTCAGTTTGATTTGAGGACAATTTCAGTGGAGAGCTACAACAAAGATTCAGAGTACTATGGGAGGGTTTCTCCATCAAAGCTTCCAGTTGGAAGAGAGCTTCAGTTCAGTGGTTTTGGAAACTTGTGAGGAGGGTGCACCATCCTAAGGCACATCTTCTTCATTTGGACTTGTGTTTCAGCTTGGTTCAAGCTGCTATTGTATCAGGTTCATCTGTTTATTGTACTTGTTGTATTCCACCTTCTATTCTCCACATTTATACACTCAGATTCCAGACTGGTTTTCCTCAGGGGGGGTTTTTATCCAGGGTCATGTTGACCAAAAATAACTGTGTTCATTTTCATGTATGTTAGTATTTAGAACAACATTATTTCAGTTCTAAAATATCTCTAGGTGTGTTATATAGCTTATGGTATGCATGTGCTATCATCTTGTGACAAAACTACATGCTAGAGCACCTATATGGCCTATGTAAATGTAACAAAACAACAAAGAAGTTATTGAATAGTTTGTTGTTATAAAACAAAAGCTTCTTTGACAGTTGAAACTTAGAGCCAACTTGAGGTCAAAGACAAACCTAGTTGGCAGCCTGCTAGGACCTGGAAAATCTTCAACGTGTACCCCTTGTGCGCCAATAATATGCCCCAAATACAAAATCAATGAAGCGAGGTAGGAGGGGTCTGGGTGTCCTCCCACTCACTGTCTGTTGCACAATTTTCTTCCACAGAGGCTCCATTGTTTCTCCCTTCCACCTGAGACCTATTATGTCCATTACTCGAGGCTCCACTATTGCTCCCTTATGCCTGAGAACTATTTTTCCCATGACCTCCATTGATATTGATGCCCTGGTTGTTACCATGTGGGTTCAACAACTGTGTGAGGGTGTCAAATAGATCTCTTTGTCAATGTCTCCCTCATTTCATTCTTCCCTTTAGCTAAATCATTTAGTATGTGAAACATGCTAATGTCCTCCCTCTCATCTCTTTCCTCATTATGGTCCCCCATATTTGTTGTTTCTTCTTCGGAAATTTCAGGTAAGGGTTGTCCCCCCATGCCCTCGTCTTCTCGTCATCCAAGCACTCACAGACTGGAAACATCAAAGCTCTAATACCACTGTAATATCCCTAGGGTTTCTGGGCTAGGTAAGGGGGTTAAACCAACTTGCAAACAAGTTTATTTTTCCACTGTACTTCACAATATTTGCATCATAAACAAATAACACTTACAAATGATTAGCATATAAATAGAATTCCACTGCTTTAAAAACTATATTTCAGTTCTGCAATATAGCAATGATATCCAAAAGTAGTAATCCTCTAAGGGTTGCTTCCACAACTATAACATACACCAAAATACAGTCTTAATCACATAGATAATTAATGTTGTAACAACATCTAGTCTCTACAACAAAAAAACTAAACAAAACTTGAAGGTCCACTGGAGTGGTCGTATGGTTGTCTTTGTTTGTTGCGTCAGACTCTCAACAGTAGAAATAAGGGTTCTGTGCCCCCCTTAGGTGCCCCCCTTAGACCCTTGTTTCTACTTCTATTAGCCACGAGATGCCTCCAGCATGTGCTATAGTGGATGGTAATCCACCCATAATAATCCTCAACTGAGCAAACCTTAACTCGACCCTTTTCCAAGCTAACCATCCAAGAAGATAGGGACTCGACCCTCTCAGAACCAAAGGGAATAGGGTTTGGCTCCCCTTCAAGGGATGGAACTAAACCTGGAGCAGCTTGTTGTACCCTTAAATACCCTCGGCCTCCACTGGAGCTCATCCGCCAGCCCTCCACAGTTCACAAACCCTCCTTCACACAAATCAACTTCCTCTTGAGATAAAATCGATCCTCTTAGAGGAGGTGACAACAACCTTCAATAATCCTTCCAACATATTAGCCTCCCAATAGATAGATTTCTGGTGCAGAATGGTTTGAGGTTGAGCTAGGGTGAGCACAAGGCCTCACCAGAACCCAACAAAGGGTTTACAACCCTCCAATGAACTGAGGCAACCGCCTCCAAAGTCAGAAAAGACAAACTCCCAAAATGAATTCGTGTCCCCTTCAATTGTATCTCTCTCCTTATTATATAGTTTTTGTCCTTAGCTTGATCCCCTCCTTTTAGGTGTCTTTCCCCTTAATTTAGGGTCACTTACCCTTTTCTTTTCCCCATGGACACTTTTAAACCCATTGCTTCTCTCCCAATGTCCCTTTAAACCCAACGACTCCCCTTCCTTTGGGGGACTATGGCCTATGAAGAGCCCTCTATGATCCAGGTGGATATCGGTGGCCACCCACCTTTTCCAACTGGCTCAAAACAGTTTTCTGACAGTTTTGGAAATTTACTATTTTTAGCAGTTTTAACTGCCGGGGCCATTTTGAGTGCCTAAATGAAGGTTTTTCAGGATCAAGTTTCTCAATGATAGCCAAATGCATGATTGAGCCCCCAAAATGAATCTCCTAGACAATACCTTTCCAATAGGCTATCATACACCTAAAACATAGATCGTATGAAAACGTTACGACCCCGAGAAGTTGATGTACTAACTTACCCAGACAAGGCCCACATGACTTTTGACGCTTCATCTCCTAGGGTTAGGTTTTTGGATGTCTAGGGTTTTTGGAATTCCTGTTTATTGTAAAAAGGCCTTCAGAACCTCATTGTAATGATCTTCTTGCGAATGAGCGCAACCGTCACATCTCTTCTCAGAGATAAGCCACCACCATTCTAACAAGCTTATTTCCGTTGCATTTTACAGTTTCAACTTATTTCCTTATTGAATAGAAAACCAGTTTTATTGTATCTCTGTTATTTTGTGTTAAGCACCTGTTAATAATCTGTAGTCATTTTGTTCTACTCATAAAATCTGGATCAGTGGTATCAAAGCGGTCTTCTCCTTGTCGTCTTAATGCATGTCCCCAACGAGGTCGGAGTACAAAGCGTTGGGTCTCGATCTTGTTTCCCTTAAGGACAAAAGCTCTCGCACGCCCAAGTGACCTCTCATGGAAGGAGAAAAAAAAGATGTTGGGACATGAGATCCTTTCAAACTGTTGATTAAGGAATCCCTCACGCAACAAAGGAACGAGATGATGGATAGTTTCGCGCAAATCCTTCGACGGCTACCAACATGCGACGCATCTTTTTCGAGCGGAGGCGCCACCCCCTTCAAGGTACAAATAAACTTTGATATTCCTATATTTGAAGGTCAGATAGACGCAGATGTTGTAGACAAGTGGTTGAATCTACTAGAAGGGTACTTTTCTGTCCATAACTTTTCGAATATAAAAATGATTACTTTTGCGCTCCTCAAAGTCGTTCCCCATGTCAAAGATTGGTGGGAAACTTTCTGTGAGCAAAAGGAAATAGAGGAACCCTCATTATTTACAGTCACGACCACCTGAGAACCCTTCAGGGATGCTATTAAGGAACAATACTACCCTGTCGGAAGGTATGACGACTTGTATACCAAATGGACCACACTACAGTAACAAAGAGACCAATCAATGTCAGATTTCACAAATATCTTTCATACCTTGCGTACCAAGCTGGGTATCAAAGATTCAGAGCGATATCTGGTGCTCAAGTATCGCATCACTCTGCATAGATACATCCAGACCGAAATGAAATTTTTGGACATCTCAATCTTGGGTGCGACCTACCGATATGTCGTCAAAATCGAGTAGAAGCTCAAACAAAAGATGCGACAATTTGGGCCTGGGAACCCCTCACAACAAAGGCCAAGAAAGGGCGGCCCCAACCCACAGAACAAAACACAAAGCAAAGATGGACAATATCAAGACAACCAGTCCAAGCCGCAAGCAAAGAAGGACACTAGAAAGACAAAGAAAGATACTGGGAAGTGGTACGACTTCCATAAGAGCCCTTGGCATAACACTGCTGACTGCCACTCAAAGCAGTCGCTGGTGGCCAAAGTGAAAGCCTCTGAATCAGATGCGGGTTCATACTCTGAGACGTAACCAAAAAGGGGAGGATGAATCATTGATGCGAAACCCAGTGCCACCGTTGCTACCACCAAGCTCCAACTTGGTGAACTAGACGAGCCAGAAGAAGGAGAACGCCACTTCCATTCACAGATGTGGGTAAAAGGCACCCTGTTGCACTTCATCGTGGATATCGGTATCCAGAAGAACCTCATCTCAGCAGAGGTCGTTAAGCGGTTGGCCCTGCCGACAACACCGCACCCACAACCCTACACCATTGGATGGCTCCGCTAAGGAAGCGATCTCCACGTCAGCCAACAATGTTGACTGTCGTACAACATCAAGCCCTTCAAAGACGAGGTATTGTGTGATGTTGCTTCTCTCAAAGTTTGTGATGTTATTTTGGGCCAACCTTATTTATGGAAACGACATGTTGTATATGAGTCTAGGCCTCGTAGTGTTATTATTACTTTGAACAGAAAATTGTACAAGATACCCGAGGTTGTCCCATCTAGTGATATTTCCTTGATCTCTGCTAAACAATGCAGGAAGGTCATCTCTCAGACGAGGAAGTTTGACTTCTTCGTGATTCGCTCTCAGAATAAGCAAAAAATCACAGCCACATCTAGGGTCTCTGCGACCGACCTCTCCACACAACAGAAGCAAGTAGATAAGGTCGTGGAAGAATACTCAGATATCTTCTCCTCACCTACCGAGGTACCTCTGCACTGCTAGGTCAAGCACCCCATCAATTTGACCCCCGACGGAGCGTTGCCCAATGGGTCAGTCTACCATCGTTCTCTGTTAGAGAATGAGGAGATCAAGTGACAGATCCAAGAACTGCTCCACAAGGGGCACATCTGTCCCAACTCATCACCCTGCAGGAGCCCAATCATGCTGGTACAGAAGAAAGATGGAACCTAGTGACTCTGCATTGATCACTGGGCTCTGAATAAAATCACAGTCAGAAACCGGTACCCGATTCCTTGAATCGACGACCTCCTTGATCAACTCACGGGGGCCAAATACTTTAGTAAGATTGATCTGGAGTCTGGCTACCACCAGGTCCCGATAAAACAAACATATGTATAGAAAATTGCCTTCAAGTCAAAGGAAGGCCTTTTTGAATGGTTGGTCATGCCCTTTAGTTTGACAAATGCTCCAGCCACTTTCATGAGGATGATGGACGATATCCTGCGACCATTCACCAATACTTTTGTAGTGGTGTATCTGAATGACATTCTCATTTACAACAAGACTTGAGCTGAACACTTGCAGCATATTCAACAGGTTTTGCACACCCTGCGGCAACACAAGCTATATGCTAACTTGGAAAAATTCTCCTTCGGCATGGACAAGGTCCATTACCTGAGCTACATAATTGATCAGCATGGCGTACATGTGGATCCAGCCAAGATCCAAGTCATCTGTGACTGGCCAGCCCCAACCACACTCACTGAGCTTCAAAGCTTCTTGGGCCTTGCCAATTTCTACCGCAGGTTCATGTTGGGATTCTCCCATATTACATGGGCCCTCAGCCAAATAACCAGGGGTGGTGATAAGGCAGAATTTGTGTGGGGTCGGTCCCAACAACAAGCGTTCGACGATTTGAAGCAGCGCTTGTGCTCAACCCCAATACTTTCACTACCAGACCTACAACAACCCTTTGAGATTGAGACATATGCTTTAGACTATGCGGTGGGCACCGTTCTCACTTAGTACGACCACCTTGTGGCCTATCATAGTGAGACTATCAAATGTTGTCCGTAAGTACCCTACTTATGACAAAGAAATGTACTCCATTGTGCAAGTCTGTCGCTAGTGGAGACATTACATTCTTGGGAAGGAGACAGTCATCCACACTGATCATAAGCCATTGTAGTTCATGCAGACACAAGGAAAATAACAGAATGATCGCCATCAAAAGTGGTCCATATACTTGCAACAATTCCACCTCAACATCAAGTATAAAACATGAAGCACCAACCGCGTCGTTGATTGCCTTGGCAGACTGCCAGTCGCGACACTCACCACGATGCTAGACTCCTGCGACCATGAGACCTCTGGATGGCCCCAACTCTATGACACAAACCCAGACTTCGCCACCACCTACCAAATATTGGGTGCAAACACAGTTGTCGATAATTTCCATCTTTAGGATGGGTTGTTGTGTCGTCTGCGCCATATCTGTGTTCCATCAAGTGAGCGAGCGAAGCTGATCTAGGAAGCCGACTACAGTCGGGTGGCAGGACACTTCGACGTCAAAAAGACAATGACGATGCTACAAAAACATTTCTACTGGCCGAAACTTCGACAGGAGGTCAACAAGTATATCAGGTCCTGCACTGCCGATGCTATTGCCAAACCGACCACTAAGAAGACAGGGTATGTACACCTCTCTTCCTACTCCTGACAGACCATGGGAATCCATCTCAATGGACTACATGTCGGGCCTCCCGTCCACCAAGCAGGGAAATGACTGTATTTTTGTGGTTGTTGATCGCTTTTCTAAGATGGTGATTCTGGTTGCCTGCAAGAAGAATATCACAGCAGAGGCCACTGCTAAGCTCTTCTTTGAACGAGTCTGGGTACATTTTGGAATCACACAAACCATTGTCTCAGATCGGGACAGTCGATTTCTCAACACATTCTGGTCAAGCCTCTGGTCACTGCTGGACACCAAGCTCACCAAATCCACAACCTTCCACCCCCAGACAGATGGCCAAACTGAGGTCGTAAATTGAATGATTGTGCATATCCTTCGCATGTATAATTCAAATCACCCTCGCACATGAGATGTGAGCCTCCCCTATGTCCAACATAGCTACAACTGAGCCCTGCATAGCTCAACCGGCCACAGCCCCTTTCAGGTGGGGTTGGGATTCCAACCATTGGGTCCCATAGATGTTGCACTTCCCCTTGCAGTCACCTCGACCGACTCATCTCCTGCTCCAACTAAAGCAGACAAAGCCACCTGGTTCATTGAGTGGATCCAGCACATCCGCCAACAGGTTTAGGATATCCTACAGAAGTCCAATGACAAGTACAAGCAACGCCATGATCAACATTGGGCGCCACATAAGTTTTAGGTGGGCGATAAAGTTTGGTTGCACTTGTAGAAAGAACGCCTTACAGGACCCCATCGGAAGCTTTGCCCACTCTGTTATGGGTTGTACACCATCACCAAGGTCGTGGGGGATAATGCTTTTGAGCTCAACATTCCTCTTTTCCTTGGCCTGCACCCAATGTTCAACGTGGATCTCCTTCGCCCTTATTTCCCACCATTATTGGACACCTCAGACGTAGTAGAATAGCTGACACCAACAGATCTCAACCTCGACTGCATACAACAGGCATCCAACGATTAGATTGTGGACACACAGATCAAGGGCACTTGATAGCAAACGATCCAACTTTATCGAGTCGTCAAAGCAGGGCAATTCCTGTACCAAGGCAAGTGGCTCACCCAGGGCCAAATTCAATAGAAATTTTCTCATCTAATGAGGGAACTCAACCCAATGGAGACCATTTCTTCCTAAGGAGGGAAGATTGATCCCAGTGGATATCAGTGGCCACCCACCTTTTCCAACTGGCTCAAAACAATTTTCTGACAGTTTTGGCAATTTACTATTTTTAGCAGTTTTAACTTCCAAGGCCATTTTGAGGGCCTAAATGAAGGTTTTTCAGCATCAAGCTTCTCAATGATAGCCAAAGGCATGATTGAGCCCCCAAAATGAATCTCCTCGATTATACCTTTCCAACGGGCTATCATACGCCTAAAACAGAGATCGTATGCAAAAGTTACGACCCCGAGAAGTTGATGTACTAACTTACCTAGACGGGGCCCACATGACTTTTGGCGCTTCATCTCCTAGGGTTAAGTTTTTAGATGTCTAGGGTTTTGGGCATTCCTATTTATTGTAAAAAGGCCTTCAGAGCCTCATTGTAACGATATTCTTGCGAATGAGCACAACTGTCACATCTTTTCTCAGAGATAAGTCGCCACCATTCTAGTAAGCTTATTTCCGCTGCATTTTACAGTTTCATCTTATTTCCTTATTGAATAGAAAATAAGTTTTACTGTATCTCTGTTATTTTGTGTTAATCACCTGTTAATAATCTGTAGTCATTTCGTTCTGCTCATAAAATCCGGATCACCCTAGGCCACTACGTCCACCCTCCCAAGGAGGTCAAATGGGAGGGGGCATGACACATCAACACCTTCATGTTGTACTTGTGCTCAAAAAACAATTTTCTAATAGTTAGACAAGGACAAAAATTGGTTGACATTCTCTAGTACTTGCTTATCCTGATGTTTGGAAATCCAAAATTAATGATTGAATTTTATGAAAGAGAAAGTAGGGCATAGATAGATTTCTTTAGAAGTTTAGATTTAAATTACATTTAATGTTTCCCATTGTTGGAACATTTGGACTTGTGCCAGGAATTAAAGCATATCTATGCTTTTGATTGGACACCAATACCTAATTTTATTTCAATAAATTGTGCTTTTTATACTCTTCGCCAAATCAATTGAGAGGGGATTTTGTTGTGCATGATCTAATAATGATTATTTTTAGATTGGTCATATTATTTCTAGTTGTTTGTGTGGGTCTAGGTGTGAGGTTAGCATTAACCATCTACACTTTTAGTGCCTTCCCCACTTCTAGCCAATGTTTTAAACTCATACTTGGCCTTAGAATTGGTTGAGGGTCAACTCAAACTCGACTTGGACTCGGCCATGACTCGAACTAGTTTGAATTTATTGACTTGGTTTACTAAAAAATACATAAATATTTAAATTTTAATGAAAAAAACATATTTAAAATATTCCAAACCATTAGAGACAAAATATGCAAAGTTTGCTCATGTATATACCATGTAAGGGTGAATATATCAAAATGGCACCAAGTCCAATACATATTAGAAACAAAAAAACATAATCAATAAGGCTCTAAATGGTCTCTAGAGTCCAAAAAACATGCTACAAGCTATTGGCCTACTACAAATGATTGATCAATATGATCAATCATCAAACTCATGTCCAATGCTAGAAATGAGATCCTCAACATGAGCTACAAGATCATCCTCTGTCTTAGAGTTTTCAGACTTGTCAAACATCTATAACTATAGTAGTAGTACTAGTAGGTGCGAGGTAACTAGAGGTTAGGGGGGGTCTCTATATAGTTTTTTTTTAGGGTTTAGGTAGTTTTTTTTCAAATTCAAATTTTCCTCAAACTATGCACCATGGTGAGGAAGATGACCAACTTGGCCGAGTAGGAATGGACTTGATTGAGTTGGACCAGTTCAGTAACCAAATTGGTCCCCAAATCGAGTAGAGGGCCAAGTCAAGACGGTTTGTGGTCAACTCAGTCAACTCGACCGAGTCCGAGTCCGAGTTGATTGGGTTAAAAAACCATGCTTTTAGCATCCTTCCCTCATTATGATTAAAAAATTTGTTCTTTATATTTTTTTTCAATGAGACAAGTTCAAATGGGATACATTTTATCTCTTTAGCATTGCATGACACTACACATAACCAATTATTCTATGCTTTAAAGATATAAACTTTGATCTTCTCCATTTTATTTTCCATTTTATTTTCCTTTACATATTGGAATGTCTCATGTGTAACCCACAATGTGACAAGAGTAAAACACAAATCTATATTTATTAAAGAATATGACTAATTTCACCGTAAAAATTAAAATGATACATTTACACAACATTTTAAAAGCTCATATGAAATTAATAGGACCTAAAGTTTCGTATCTTTATCGCCAACCAAGATTATTATAACCAATTATGCACTAAGATTATTATAACAAATTATGCACTAAGAATTATAGGAGTTACACTTTATTTTTCCCAGTTTGTCTCAAACCTCTACCCAAAATTAATTAATAGTTCAATGTATACTCCTGTAGACTTGGCCATCTTTATTTATAAATCAAGGTGCTTGATAAGTTTTCAGAAGATTTTTATGGTAAGCCCTTTTCTAAGTAAGATAACACAAGTGGCCAGTTACTAAGAAAAAGAACAAAGAAAACATGATTCGGTAAAGTCGATGCATACTTTAGTTTAGTTTCAACTTCCTTTTCTTATAACAAGGTATCACGAGGCAACTCGTGGAAGGCACATATGCATGTGAGCCCAAACATTTTCATATACTGTATAAGGTTTGGCGGAAACAAAAATGGTAACTATAAATATGCAATGTCATATTATTCATTAAAATGAATATGCCACTAAAGAATTTGATTATTCATGAAAATGAATATGCCACTAAAGAATTTGAATCCATAAATTTACAAAAACAAAAAGTAAGTCAAAATGCTAAAGAATTTGAATCCATAAATTTACAAAAACAAAAAGTAAGTCATGTGTAGTAACATAATCATTTGGAGAATTCGTCACTCTTCAGAAGAATGGCCGCTTGCTCTTGAAGTATTGCCCATGCAGCACTAACATGCTGTTGTTCAGTTAATGGCGCACCCACAACAAAACGTAGTATGAATGTATTGGAAAGAACCTAATTCAAGAATATAAGTATTAGTAAGTAATTCATCTGAAAGGATTCCTTTCAAGTTAGATAATACATACTATAAAATCTATTTGTGATTTGTATTAGGTAAAAAATCTTTTGAATTTATATCTCTTAAGGGAAACTGATGGAGGCAATAATATCTTATTGTATCTATGCTTCAAACCGATTTTTGTTCGTATGATATTTGACATATTTGCTTAAAAATAATTAGTAGATCCTTTAAATCATCCTCAAATCAACATCAGAATTAATTATGTCAAAGGGCAAAGTCAGATTGTTCTCACATTCAAATAAACTATTATCTGGAAAAGGATTCAACTCCACCACAAGCATAGGAGATTAAAAGAAATATAGCACAAGTGGTGGAATCTATTGAGAAATGGGTAGAAATTCTAAATGGTGGGCATGCACCTCCAAGACAAAACATCCACAGCCTCAATTGAAATGACACCATGCATATTGCTCCATAGTTAAAATATATCATCTTTGCCTCCTTTTGATGTCGCAATGGTATTGTTAACCTTAGATTCGGCCCAAGCCAAATTAGGGTCATTCTAAGAAGAGTTAGATGCACAGGATATGTCAAAAGCTTTGGCATAAGTATTGATTATGGTTTTTGTCCACATTGGAGGAAGGCACTTGGCTTTATGTTGATTTTTTCAGGTATTCATCCACGCTGAAGGCACATCTACATATTTCGAGGCATTTCTACATAATTGGAGGAAAACGCTTGGCCCTAGGGGGGTCCCTCTGGGGTTGTTCCACACCTTCCAAGGAATCGGCTCCACTTATGAGGTTACTTGGGCCACTTTTTGAGGGGAGTTCTCCACCTATTTTGACTCAGCATTTACAACACCTAGGAAGAGGGAACCCCACCTCTTTGACCTTTTCTTGTCACTTTCTAGGGATTTTATTATATTTTATTCACCTTTTGTTTCAGTGTAATGTCCCCACTTTGGGACATCATTATATTACAGAGTTTTATGATGACCAGAGTTGCCAGATGGAGGTTATAGCGAGTACAAGGGCTATTGAGGGGTATTTTGGAGACCGGCTTGCATCGCTCATCTTATTTCATCATTATGATCCATTCCGCACAACTTGGATTTGGTTTTGTTGCATTCCGACGATTTCCATGATTTTGAGTTATTTTGGGCTATAGGTTAATTAAATTCACTAAGAAGGTCATATTGGGCATAATACTTGGAGGAACCTCTTAGTGTAATAGCTCATTGGAATCGGGAGGAACAACACTACAGAATAGGATGATGAGAAGTGACTTTCAGTGGCCAGGGAAGCCACAAGGAGAGATAAGGAACTTTTCAGAGGTAAAATGGTTAATTAATTAATTAAAGTGATTTAATTAATTAATTAATAATTACTAAAGTAAAAGTCACTTTGGAGGGACAAGGTGAGCAGGAACGATAAAAGAGAGACAAGGGCCTCTATTCTCTCATTCATGTTGTTTATCATTTTGATATCTGGCTTCTTGCTAGTGAGCCCATGCACTTGGGGGTTTTGAGGGTTTTGACTTAACAAACCCTAGAGATCAGCTCGATGGTGAAAGATCCCACCCAACCTGGTCCAAGCTTGGTCACGGAGGTGAAAGATTCCTCCCTCACCATTCTACATCAGATCTACTCAGTTTCAGGAGGTTTTCTACATCAGTTACAGGTTCAGAGAGAGCTTGGGCGCAGCTTCAGGGGATTTCCAGCAGCAGGGCACACCACCTTGAGGAGATTAGCTTGATCTAGGCAGAGGAGAAGGATTTGAGGAAAAGGACTTCTGGGTATTCTTTGTAGGGCCTAGGGCGTCTTTCCTAGCCCTTTCCGGAGGAGGTTTCTCTGTCATATTATTTATTGGAGCTCAACACAGGTTCAGAGAGAGGAGGGTGCACCACAGATTGAGGATCTAGTCATTTGGTTGGTCAGATCATCCTCATTCAGCCTGAGACTTTACCAGAGGGTTTCCAGTGGGCCGATCTACATTTTGGCACCCTTCCCAGGAGGTTTGGCAGCTTATTCCTTGGAGGCCGAATTATTGGGGTTTCAGTCATCCAGAAGGGTGCAAGTCAAATAGAGGATTGTTCAGCTGGAGGGTCATATCTTCACCATTTGGCCTGAGACTTCACCAGTGGTTTAGCCTTGGCCCGATCTACACTTCCAGCCATTTTCAGAGTCTTTGGAGGCTTCTAGAAGCTAGGCCGAATTGTTGGGTGTACTCAGCTTTCCAACAGGGCACAACTTATCCAGTTTGGGGTTTAACACTTCAGAGGGCAGGGATCTCATCTTGTTATTCATCTATTGCAGTCATGTGGCCTTGGGAGGCTTGTAGCTTCTCTTCTTGATCTTGCTTAGGGATCATCTTCATTTTGCTATTAGCTTTTAGCTATATTGTACTAGATCTGCAGATCCATTGTATCAGAGTCTTTTTCTTTTATGAATAATATCAGATCTGAGGTATTTTTGGTTATTCCATGTGTTGTTGATCTTGCATCTTGTTGAGGTATGTTCCATTGCTACATCTATTTGATTATTGCTGCAAACCCACATAACAACTATCAGTATAAACCCTAATGCAATCTAAAAGACCAAATCAACAAAGTGTTTGACGAAATGCCACAACCAGAAAACAGTTAAAAACACATGAAAAACACAATGTTCTTGGCACCTTGGCTTAGGAACATTACATTCAGGATTCTTCTGTAGAGTAAAATATTATATTTTATTCTATATATGAACCCCTCCCTTAAGGCTCTAAAGGGGATGGAGGTCATTGTCTTTGGCATTAGTTGTTTTGGTCTTGATCTATTGCTTTGCAAGGGCTTTGATCTCTCAAGATCTACTTGGAGTGGTAGTGTGATGGCGAATTGTACTATCCCCTTGTTGCACTATAGACATGGTTATTTTCAGCCTCTTGGCAGTGTAATCAAGAGTTCAATGTGATGTTTCTATTCCCTTGCTCTCCTTGGTGTTGTCTTGAAGCAATATTTTTGTCGTGAGTTAAATTCAATCTCATTGTAATAATTTGATTGGCATCTTCACCCTTCAACCTTGGAAAAAACAGCCCACTTGAAGGAGATATTTTCATTTTATGACTCCATGATAGTCCCTTGGGATTAAGGTACTAGCCACTTGTGACTAATTTTCAGCACTTATGGCTACAAGAAATTTGCAGATTTTATGCTTTATTGAGAAAGAAATGTACAGATCCGTATTCCAATCTGAATATTTCAGTGCTAGGGTTTCAGGTTTACAGATTTTGGGCCTATTGTGCATATTTATTGTAGATTTGAAGTTAGATCTGATTTTTACTAGTTAGGGTTTCAGATTTGCAGATTTAGAGTTTTCGGGGCATATTCATTGCAGATCTAAATCTTTATGAACAAAAATTAGGGTTTGAAGTTGCAGATTTGGTACTTTATTGGGCAGATTTTCATCTGATTTGACTTTTACAACAAATCAGTGTATTCAAACTTGGACTTAGTTGACTCGGACTCAAACAACTTGGCTGAGTTAATCCCTCACCGTATCGACTCGGTCCTTCAAATGACTCAGATGACCTGCTTGGTACTGAACCGGCCAAGTCAAAGCTTGACTCGGCCGGTTCGGTACCAAACCAATACAACTCGGCCGAGTCCATCATAACTTAGCCAAGTCAATGCTTGGATCCAACCGTGCAATAGGTGATTAAATCAGTTTGTTTTTTATTTAATTTTTGTAAAACCTAATTTAAAGCATCCTAAACCCTAAAATAAAACTATAAAGATAGCCCTCCCCCCCGGCCCCTCTATTTGCCTCACAGCTCTCTCACTGAGCATTTGTGAGGATTTGGAGTTTTGGAGCAGCATTGAAGAACAATGATTCAGAGTAAGCTTGGGGCTTGTTTGGCAGTGATCCTAGGCTGTATGAATTTGATGATTGATCATGTTGATCAATGATATGTACTATGTATTATGCAATAGACCAATACCTTGTAGCATGTTTTTTGGACTCTAGAGGCCATTTAGAGCCTCATTGAATATGTTTTTTGTTGCTGATATGTATTGCACTTGGTGCCACTTTGATATGTTCACCTTTACATGGTATATACATGAGTAGACTTCACATATTTTGTCTCTAATGGTTTGGAATCTTTAAAATATATATATTTTCATTAGAATTTAAATATTTTTTGTATATTTTAGTAAACTGAGTCATTGAAATCAGATCGGTCCAAGTCAATCCGAGTCTAAGTTGACCCTTGACTGATTCCAAGGCCAAGATCGAGTCCGAGTTTTAAAACTATGCAACAAATAAAGGTTCCAAAGAAACAGATCTAGGGTTTATTAATTCAGATCTGAGCAGTAATTTGGGTTTTATCAATAGATTAGGGTTTTGCAAATTTAGCATATTATTAGCCAAATCTGGAGCAGATCTGCAATTTTGTTTACAAATCAGAAAGCATAATTCATGCCTTAAGCTATTCTACAAGCGATTTGTATTACAAATTTCACAGGTATAGCAAATAACTACGTAAGGATTCCCCTCTAAGGCTAGCATGCACTGGCCTTAAAGTGAGAAACGGTTTGTGTGTGGTGACAATGGCACAATCCCTAAAATGTTTGATTGGAATCTTCTCAAGCAAGTAATTGTCAATTAATTGTGAGAGATAACAAGCATGATGTGGGGTGCGTTGTGCATAGTGCTGATGGATTCCTTGAAGCTGCAGTTGTGAAGATGAACAATGGAATGACTTCTTGTAGCATTTACCTTGGAGTCGAGTCGATTCCGAGCTATTGGGCTTGTTGGGGAAATTCAAGGTTGGCTTGAATAAAACGATCCACATAAAAATGGATTGAGACCATCCAATGGGCTAGAGAGGAATTGAATTAGCCACATTTTGAGGGAAACGTGTGGGACAACCCATTTTGAGGAAAATGAATAAGAGGACAAATTGGTATAAAATAGGACTTGAAAGTTCATATCTAAGCATTCAGTGAAGTGGGGAAGACTATTCATGTTTTGTTCAAGCATTAGAGCCTTCGTCCAAAGATGGGCTGAATTGTTTAGGCATTAAAAGAAGTGGTTCATACCCGACTTTCTTATATGCAGCAGCGTTGGGGTAGGTCCTTGAGAGATGAATTGGGTAGGTTGATGATGCAAACGCTGGTGCAAGCAAAGGAGCATTATCGTTTTTCTATTCATGATCATGTCAACCACCATTATCATTTCGTTCACCGCCCTAAATGAACGTGATTGAACCATCTACTCAGTCCCATTCTATTGCTACAATGCATGACTATCCCACTCTATCAACAAATCTCTATGCTACAAACTCCATCAAACTCATCTAACCACTTAGTTGAATCATCCATGATTTATGCATTAGCTAACCTCATGCCTAAACTGAGTTGAGTGATTAGTTCAACCCCCACGTTCAATCTATGTGGATGTCCAATCGCATGTCCATCCAAACCAAGGTTGTTTTGTTTGGCCCGTTCAAGTTGGTTACCATTGCATCGACACACTTCAACACACAAGCTTGAATAGACTTGCGCGTCTATCCAATCCACAAACAAGTTCAAACAAACCTAATGGTCCATCCAATCCACACAAGTTGAAACAAAATTGCTTTTCTATCTAATATTCACACAAGGTTGGAACATACCTGCTCATCCATCCAATCAACACACTTGGTTGGAACAAACCTACTCATATGTTCATCCAATATAATGCATGAATATTGTTACACATTCATCCATGTCATTCTGTTGACAACGCCTTAGGCATCACAAAATGCAAATGGATCATACAAACCATCCAAATAGTATGTCCCATATTAGCTTGCTACAGAGTGACAAAGTGACAATCCAACTTAGCCCAATGTCCCATACTGGCTCTGTTAGTGCATGATATCCATTGTAATATACCTTTGTTGGTTCAGTCAATCTATAGTCATGTTCTACTCACCTCCAAGGAACTCCATCTCGGTTGCCTTTTGTACACAAAGCCACCATAAAGCTGAGAAGCTCTATAGGAACCCTTGTCTCAATCAACTAAGGCAATCTTCTCATTAGCAAATAATCATCTCTGTTGGTCCTGTGATCCACCAAGTTGTACTAGGATGGATTTGCAGTTGAGCTGCCAAAGATTTAACATTCATATGTTCAAAATCGGAGTTCAGAAGTATAGCTGATCAATATGACCACTTTTTCGCATTTCCATCCCCCCATAGGGCATTGTAATAAAATGTATCTAGCATGATGAACTTGTAAAAGACTTAGTCTCCTAAAACTAAATCACGAGTGCACAACTCTAGAGTGTTTTTTTTACTTTTTAATTATTTCTCACTAGAATTAATTTTCTAATCGAGTTATAATTTTTGAGTTTTTTCACTCAATCCCTCCAAAGCTAGAGTGTGTACTGATGGTAAGGCCTTAGCTTGGAAAATCTAAGTCCAGTGTCTAATGTTTATATTACCATGCTAGTTATTAATATCGAGTCATATGGAAATTGTGCTATGTCCCCCCTAGGATTTTTTAATGTTTTCAGTTAATAAAAAATTTCTCGCAAAACGGGATATTTTAATTGTAATTTAGTCATAAGTTAAAAAAGTGCTACTAGGAAGCATCATATGCCTTGGGAGTATTCGTTTTTGGACTCATAATACCCACTTTACCTAAGTATTCACTTTGTGAGTGAAATTAGTGATTTTAAATCACTTAAAACTATTTTTACTCATAAAAGTAAAATAAAAGACATAAAAAATCAGAAAAATCAGCAAATCTATTTTTTTGGGAAACATGTCTGGGACATGTTTTCAGTCAACTCACCCTCTCTTGGAGTTAACTAAGCCTTGTTGGCACATGTGGGAGAGTCTTGGGAGAGTTAGCTTGAGTTGTTACTTGAGTTTAGAGGAGTTCTCTTTGGGAGGTGCGCCCCTCTTGGGAGAGGTTGCACATTCTTGAGGAGGGTACCTACCTCTTGAGAGGTGGCGCCCACCCTCTTTCTCTCACTCTCACACTTGTCATCCATTTGGGTAGGAGGAGAGGTGGAAGCCCATTGATTCACACTTGGCTCACTTTCTCCTCCATGTGGTGCGCCCTCCCTCTCCACATGGTGTGCCCTCCTCCATTGGGAACTCCACCCTCTTGGTTATATATTGAAGCTCTTCTCCCATTGCAAACTACTTGGAGCTTGGGGAATTGATGCTTGTGGTTGTATTTTGTAATCTACCATTCTCTTTGGAATAAAAAGGCTTTGGAGGCTACTACATGGTGTAAATCATTGTTGTGTGGATCTTCTATGTTGAATTTTGTATGAGGTATACTCTTTCTTAGTGAATTTTTGCATTTAAATTGTTAAGATTTGGCCTTGGAAGGGGAGCTATCTCCCACTAGGATGAGAATTGAAAATCTTGTTTGCTTGATAATCCTATTGTTCATGTATGTTGGATGGTTTTGAATTGCATGATGTATTTAGCTTAATATTCATGCTTTCTAGAGCATGAATATTTGGAGGCTTTGGAGGCACATTGTTCTAGAGCACTCCACCTGATGGATTTATTTGGAGGTTGTTTGATACCTTCACCCATGCTCCTTGCATAATTATCTAGGGCACACTCCTTGTGATGGCTTCTTCATGATGTTGCCTTGGTCAAAGGGGTTATCATTGCACATTCTTCTAGAGTGCACCACCTACTTTCTTCAAAGGCGCATTCATTGCATAGAATATTTAATGTGTGGTGATGGTTTCTGTTAAATTTAGAGTTGTTATTAAGTTCTTTTCAATTTACTAGAGCATAACAAAATAAGTAGGATCACTAAAAGAAACACAATCACAAGGTACACAACATTTTATCCTGGGAAACCCTCATGGGGGAGAAAACCCAGCAAAAACTTCCTCAATAATAGATTGCCAATACAATGCCAAGACTAAAGACAAAACCACCAAGAATAACTCAAGATTGGGCATGCGCCTCTCTCTCCTTCTTGCAACAACAACTACCTCCAAAAGATGCACACTTGTTGAGTGATTGAGTGAGCGAATGAATGAGGCACCATCCTCACTTATTTATACTAGCTGAGGGGTGCTAGGGTTATGTCTCTTCACCAAGTAGGGTCAAATTCTTCCAATAGTGGTTAAAACCACTTTGATAAACCCTAGGGGGCGACTTCTCAAATATCACCATATGAATATGGTTTGACCAATCCACAAAAGGGGATTTGGTCATACATAAGTCCCGACATGATCAATCCACAAAAGGGGATTGATCTATATAATAAAATAATTAGAATATTCTTCGCAGTTACAATATTTCAACACTCCCCCTTAACAAGAAGGGTATTCTACTGACATAACCCAATACAACATCATCAGGAGAGAGAGAGGGCTATAATAAAAACTCAATTATAATTAGAATATTCTTCGCAGTTACAATATTTCAACACTCTCCCTTAACAAGAAGGGTATTCTACTGACATAACCCAATAAAACATCATCAGGAGAGAGAGAGGGCAGCAACATCATCAACATCTTGAACATTGACTGGCATATCTACAAATCATCGAAAGTTTTTCTCATCATCAATAACATCATCGTTCATATCATCGAGCTGGAGTAGTATCATCATCATCATCTGCATCAACATCAATTAGCATAAGGCTATAACAACAACATCAACAACACTACGTTGATACAACATCATCAACAGCACGAGGCTGATACAACAACATCATCAACAACACGAGGTTGGTACAACCACATCATTGGCGCGAGCTTGAGATAACAACATCATCATCATATGGCAACAGAATGAGGCAGGTGCAATAACAACATTTTGTGGTACTCTGACAGACCGCCCTTATTAGACCTTTGGGATCTGCCCAGGAATCATAAGATTCCCTAGGATATAACATCCTAACGGAGCTACCACGTGGTATTCTGACAAACCGTCCTTACCGGACCTTCGAGATCTGCCCAGGAATCATAAGATTCCCTAGGATATAAAATCCTAACAAAGCTACCACTACTGACCACAGATGGTATATACATGCACAGGTACTTTGATAGACCGTTCTTACCAGACCTTTGGGATATTCCCAGGGATGATCAATCCCCTAGGATCTGTTGTAAGCTTTTCTATTTGTCATTGTTTACTGTTCAGACACATCTAAGTTCTCTTTGCAGAGAGGATCTCTTCTTAGCGAATATTCGTCTTTATGTTAATTCTCTTATTCTTCTCTTCATCATTATACAAATCTTTTGTCTGATAGGGAGATTAACTGCCTTCAATGAGCAGACTGTTTATGACTCCATAGCCCAATGGTCCATCACTGATCTGCAGTGATATCTGTTGTCTTTTCCTTTCTTTAAAGTCTTGCTAATCCACCTACTCAAACCATTTTAATCCATTTACATTTTGATGGGTATTGGGCTTATTCTCTAGCAGTCTGAAGGTGACTCTCAGTGCCAATATTAGTGGCGTCATTGTCGGGGACGGAAGTGAAGATATCTTCCCTGGGAGAATGACAACGAAGGGATCCAATTTTAGATGGTGAACTGAAGCTGGACACATTGTTCTGACTGCTCATCTTTCACCATGGCGACTCCATTGTTCTGAAATCTATTGGTGACTCCATTGTTTCGAAATCTATTGGCGACTCCATTGGTTTGAAATGGACAAGATTTTAGCTCAGAGGTATGCTTTCTGTGATTTTTCAAAGATAGTTGGTTTCCCTAATCCAGATCCTAGTAGAGATGAATGGGAAAGTAGCCTTCCTAAATTTCGAGGAGAAGAGTGGGAGGTACCAGGTGAACATTTGCTGGATTTTCACGATTTTATTCATCAACTTCATATCATGCATGAAGATGTTCAGATTAAGCTTTGCAGGTATTCATTAGAGGGGATTGCTCGTGATTGGTGTCAATCTCTTCCCATTTCAAGCATCATCTCTCTGACAGGTTTTCATCCAGCTTTCAATTCGTTTTGTAAAGAGTATTTTTCAGTTGAGTATCTTTATGAAATCTGTTGTGATGAGTTTTCTTTGCTTCATAAAGATTCTTCTAGTCACAAAAACCAGATTCGTGATGAAGCATTTATTGTGGAAGAAAGAATTTTCCATGAAGATCAAGAGGTGTTGAATGATATTCATTATGATAGAAATAACATAGAAACATCTGGCATCATATCAGATGTATCTGTTGTTTTAAATGTTCATGAAGATCAACATGTCTCTTGAATATTATGATGTCAAAGAGCAAGTGTATACATCAGTAGATATTTCCAGTGTTCCATGGGGACGCGTCCCCCAGGGTGGGGTGCACGCCCCCCACGTTTCCCACGAACCCGAGACAAGGGTGCTCTTGGGGAAACATTTCCCCACGTCCCTCTTTTGGGGAAACTCGGGGAGACGTAGGGGGGTGCGTTTCCCCAGTGTGGGGAGCCTGTTTCCCCAAAATGGGTGCTTCTGGGCGTCCCCCCTCGAAAACGGGTGCTTCTGGACAAACAATATTTTACTATATCTGTTTCATTTATGATTTATGAATCAATGTATTTCATTACTGAATCATAATCTGAATCAATGTATTTCATTACTGAATTTGAAATCATAATCTGAATCATGTTTATTATTTATATCATTTACAAAT
The DNA here is from genome assembly GCA_009831015.1 of Picea engelmannii. NCBI lineage: Eukaryota > Viridiplantae > Streptophyta > Pinopsida > Pinales > Pinaceae > Picea > Picea engelmannii. The sequence continues at coordinate 221,238 of ML788712.1, read as the reverse complement.
TTGAATTTAGTACTAGTTTACTGTTTACTATTTACTATTTACTATTTAGTATGCACAATGATGAATTTAGTAATTTGCATGGGTTGAATTGTTATTGTTGGGATTTTATCATTAATATTTACATATTTTTTTATAATTTTAGAGCCGGGGACCCCTATGCTAGGGACCCTGACATCCCCCCGTCCCCCATGAATTTCCCCCAAATTTGGGGGTGCTCCCACATGTCCCCCCTGTGCATCTCCCCGCTCCCGCACACCCCCATCCCGGAGTCTTGGTGGAACATTGGATATTTCTCCTGACTATGAAGCTGAGATAAATGATAAGTTAGTTAAAAAAACTAGGGAAGATTCCTCTTTGTTTTTTCCTAGCTTTTCAGAATTGAAGGCAGATTTTGTTTGCTATTCTTATGAAGAAAATACAGAGGATATTTCTGTTCTTGAAACAAACATCTTTAATAGCCCTGCTTATGATGAAGTAGTTGTTTCAAATACTAACCAACCAATTTTTGATGAATATCCCAGCGAAGATGATGAAGAGCAGAGTTTTTTCATAGCTTCTTTGGAACCTCGTAGCATGGTTCCTGTATATGATAATTATGAATCTAATCCTTGGGAGAGCCATGGAGTAGAAAAGGAAGAGCTAAATGTGCAGCTTATCTCATCTCCAACACTTATAAATGAGCAGATATCACTTGGGATTAGCAAGCCTGCATCAATCCTTTATCCACCTGTACATGCTGAGAACATCAAACATGTGAGCAATGATGAAATAAAGGAGGTAATGTTTTACCAGTTTAGCATGCCTTATTATAAATTTTATGACCCTGTGGGGTTATATATGGAGTTGAACTTTCCAAAAGCATCGGAGCTTGCAAAATCATCTTATCATCATTTGGAGGTATTGTCAGTGTTCCAAAACATGTTTTCATTCTGCTGTCATGCTTCCCTTACCTTTTATGGATCATTTGCAATGAAAAGAAGAATTATGTTACCAAACAGTTTGGGTGGCTAAGGTGGAAGTTTGTCTTCACCTGAGCATTGTAAAGGTTAGTTAGAGTAGGGTCTTGTACATAAATAAGCCCGTGTGCAAGCTTTTCAGTTTTCTTTTAGTATTTGAATAAGTAACCCAATAGCCCTAGGATAAGACATTGAAGCTTCTTGTTCTTGGCAGCTCACAGGGAGCATGCCATCCCAGTGGAGCCAAATGTTAGCACATAAAGTTGTCATGGGTCATATGTAGTTATTGTTAAGACTTAGGTCTACATCTCTGCTGAGTCTCTCTCTTTTCTGCATACCTTCTTATAAGTTTTTCCTCTTCTGGTTGATAAAGTCGAGCCGATCAAGTATGTTGTATGCGCAAGGAAAAATTATGAGCAAAATGAAGCATTCAGAGCAGTTCATTTCGGGCTTGAAATACAAGCAAGAAAACGGGTTCAGTTTTCAATGGCGGAGATCCCATGTGCAGTTCAAATTAGCGGCTCCCGTGCATTCAGAGTTTCAAAATCGCGCAAGGATTAACGACTAGACAGAAGCCCCGAAGTGCCGAAGTCTCGAAGTGATGAGAGGCTGCCACGTCAATCGGAAGAAAGTTACTTCGAGAAATATTCATGCCCGCGTTCAAAAGCTCCCAAAGCCCGAAGTCCCGAAGTAACGAGAGGCTGCCACGTCAATCGGAAGAAAGTCACTTTGAGAGATATTCATGCCCGCGTTCAAAAGCTCCCGAAGCCCGAAGCGCTGAAGTAACGAGAGGCTGCCACGTCAACCGAGAGAAAGTTACTTCGGGAGATTTCCATCCAAACATCCCGAAGTCCCGAAGTAACGAGAGGCTGCCACGTCAACCGAGAGAAAGTTACTTTGGGAGATTTCCATCCAAACATCCCGAAGTCTCGAAGTCCCATCAGGTTGACACGTCACTTTAGGACCTACCACTCCACGGGTGTTTTTCAACTCAACACATGGCACTTATCCGTCGAGGACGCATCGCATTCATTTCAGGCTACCACGTCACTCCGGGCCCGTACCACTCCGGGAGTTTTTCATGCTTCACAATCCAGAACTCCTAAAGCCCGAAGTGCTGAAGTGTCGAAGACACATGGCACTCATCCATCAGTAACTGTGACAACATAATGACGTCTGGCCACCATGTCAGATTCGGGAGATCGTCCTTTGGGAGATATTCTTTCTCAGCATTCAAAGCTCCCAAACGCCAAAATTGGCTCCATCTCTAAACATGGTTAAAAGGATTTTGGAGTTGGCAGACGGATAAATTTTAGCGAGGGCGCTAAAATAACAGGGTTACCCAGATTGCAAATTGCAACAGATCGACGACCACACTTCATTGTGGGGACGGAACATGCTCGAACATTAAAATTCTAGAGCAGTCATGCAATCTAAACCATGGTATAGTGGAAGAGGTACGTTGCAGTTGGTGGTGGATTGCGGGGGCCGAAGCGGTGTGGACCCAAACCGCCCTTGACAACTTCCGCAATCACGTGCTGATGTAGGGTCCATCCAAGAGCAACGCGTGGCAACAAAAGCAGGGCGTTCCTAGATCGCGGATTGCGACAAGATCGACGACCACACTTCATTGCGGGGATAGAAAGTGCTCGAACGTTAAAATTCTAGAGCGGTCCCACAATCGAAACCATGGTATAGCGGAAGAGGTATGTGGCAGTTGGTGGTGGATTGCGGGGGTCTGGCCGAGGAGACAGAAACCTGTCAACCCGAAGTACCAAAGAGGACAGATTTTCCTGCAGGCCCATACTGACCAGAGTTTCCTTCTGACAAAAGGAACATGACAGACAAGAGAAGACATACGGCACTGGAGAAGAAGCGCCCAAGCAACAATACTTGTGATCCATTTTTGTCATGACATGTCTACTGTTTTGAATATAAATACATGAGATGAATNGGTTCGGCCCAAGACTGGAGGAGGATTTGAGAAATGTTTATGACTGTACATCTCAGTTTGTAAGCCGAAGGGGCATGTAGCTGTAAATTGTATGTTATTGAAGATTCATATGAGTTGTTTCATCAGATTTGTCTTCTATGTTCTCTATCCTATTCTTCATCTTGTTTGAACATATTGTTGATTTTAAGGATTAAAATTTGCCTTTGATTGATAGATTCTTGATGCAGTAGAGGATCTGCTGTAAGCTTGCCTATTCGTCATTGTTTACTGTTCAGACACATCTAAGTTCTCTTTGCAAAGAGGATCTCTGCTTAGCGAATATTCGTCTTTATATTAATTCTCTTCATCATTATACAAATATTTTGTCTGATAGGGAGCTTAAATGCCTTCAATGAGCAGACTGTTTATGACTCCATAGCCCAATGGTCCATCACTGATCTGCAGTGATATTTGTTGTCTTTTCCTTTCTTTAAAGTCTTGCTGATCCACCTACTCAAACCATTTTAATCCATTTACATTTTGATGGGTACCGGGCTTATCCTCTAGCAGTCTGAGGGTGACTCTCAGTGCCAACACATCTTCATGAGTATATATACATAGGAGATATGGTTGGAGCGATTGTACCCGCTCCAACTAATCCTTCGTTAGGTTGCATTTATCCTTGACATGCATTTACACACTTTAATACATGTATCCATACATTATTATGCTAGTGTATAATGTATGATGGCTTATTACAAGGGCCTAAGAGGCCTCCGAACATCTCCCCCACACTCAAATCCTTTCTCGTCTTGAGCAAGTGTGCAGATAGCTAGTGACCTATTACTCTTTAGCTTTCGTCTTCAATTTGGTAAGTGCTTGTGCAGTCAGTGAGTCTCCAGTGCTTAGCTATCCCGCCCAACAATGGTCCTCTTGACTCTTTTGTTGCATCATCGTTCCTTCGAAGTGGTGCTTGGCCCAACCTGTGCTCATCTTACCCCTGCACACACCCTAAGGTGGAACATTGTGCTTCGACCAACCTACCATTTCTCTACTTTCTGGCTTCCAACGTTACAACTCAAGAACTATTCTACAACTTTTGTACCAAGGGGCTCAATCAATTAAGTATTTCTTATGCCATCAACTTGTCTTTTAAGCTCTTGTGTATGTCTCATCATCTGATGTATCTTTCTTAAATGCCTTTATCCGCTGCCAAAAAATGATCATCATCAATGCCTAATCTTTTACTGCTCTTCTCTGTTGCTCGTCAAACTTGGATGTGCTTCTTTATGGTTTTCTAGTATCTAAGAATAGAGTCTGCATTTGATATTACATGAAGGAGAACTTGACTACGACTTGAATCAACGACTCAATGGAAAAAGAAAGACACTTTTGTTGGTACCATACTTTTACAACTCAATAAAATGTTGTCGACTGGGTATCCACTGACATAACAAGGCGCCGATCTCGTCGGCTAGAAACAGACTTACATTACATAGGTGGAGGGGATCCTGAGATGACGCACATTTAACCCCCTCCTTTCTTTAAACTCCACTTTAAACTTGAATTTTACAAAGACTCAATTGACTCAATAGACCAATTTTTTTTTTTTCTTTTCTACTAGTAAGACTACTAAGACTAACTCAACTACTACCTTCATGTAACTTCTTTTCTCTTCAAGACTTCATATGCATTTTTCCTTTTGACAATAATGACCATAGAGACCAAACTTTACATCTAATTATTTTTTCTTGAAAACTCAATATAAACCTGCAAAAACGATTGAAGGGAAACCTTGTAAAGTTACATGTTCTTAAAAGGAACTTGTTGTTTAGATTATCTCAGCTTGTGTCGTCTCAAACAAATTCTACTATGCTCCAGGCAGCCAACAAAATGCCTCTTGTTATCCCCACATTTTAGGGATAACTAGGAGATCATGTCTCAAGGCCCACAGGTCCTAGACATGGAGTACCGAGAGCAGGATTGACCTGAGCATGGCCCTGGAGGGCCCACCTTTTCTTTTTCCATTGTCTTTGTCTTGTCAGCAGCAACAACATCCATCACCATCGGCTTGGTCCTGTATCAGAAGAGGTTCTTGCTCCATGAGGTAATTGGTCCAGGTATCATGGTATGTGTCACCTTTGATCATTAAAACCTTTAAATATATGCATCTGATTCCTTTTATCACTAACAACTTCTTGGATTTTACATTTGCCCACTTGACCATGTTTGGGGGGATTGACAGGGTGCCCTAGCAAGCTTGTGTCTGTAGGTTTTGGTTTACCACTGGGGGGATTTCTGAAAAGCCATCATTCACTCCCATCATAGCACCACTCTTACATCTTGTTTCCCGCTCACCTATCCCATTCCCCTTGTCCGGGCATTGGGTTGACCTATTTTCAGGATTGCACCTTACCTCGTGGGAAGAAGGGGCTAAAGGCCCAGAAGGTAAAAGCAAGCTGATAAAAAATAAAAGCCTAAGAATAAACCTTGAGATGCTTCACCCAGGGATCCCCGAGAAAGCAATAAAGGGCTTCTCAGCAAGAAACAAGAGGGACCCAGAAAAATAATAAAACAAGACCTAGTCAGAGGATAGGGGGTCTCATCACGAGCCAGCCTATTAGGTCCATGGGTACCTAGCAGTATGACATTGCCATCAGCTGGTTACCACGCCAGGGCAGTGACTCTTGGTTGCATGGCCAAGGGAAAGGGGGTCTCATCACGAACCAACCTTCTCATTTCTGCGAAAGTACTTGTGGGTAACACTGTCAGCTCTGGTCACCATGCCAAGGCAGTGTCCCCTGATTAGCTTTTGAACAAAAAAAGCAAATAAAAGAATAAAAAGAATAAAGGCAAGAATGGGCTTGGAAAAAATGCATCCATGACAGGGGCAGCTCGCCTTCTACAAAGGCACCCACAGGTAACATCTTTGCACCCTTGGCCATCATTGCACCCACAAGCTTGGACATCCCTTGACCACACCACCCACTTACATGGCTTGGAAGAGGTCTTTCTGGGAACTTTCCTTTTCTTGTGGACACTAGCCCAATAGGACGCCTTGTCCTTTTCCCCAGACTTGTATTGCAGGCTTGTGTAACGTCTTTGAGCTATTAACTGATGTATTAGGGATTTTATGCATGTGTTTAATAATATTAATGATGAAATGTGATTGACATTGCCATGATCCCTGTGACTGATGAGCCCATGGAGGGCGTAGCCTTTGATGTGCAGGACCATACCCGACGGACAGGTACCATTCGGACCGGTACACATGGGGAGATGATCAGTTCAGACCTCCATGGGGCTGAAGAGCCCATCAGATGGATGCTGAGACCCCACCATGGGGTAGAGACGATACATAGATGGATCGGTGTCTTGCACTAGAGAAGAAGAGGACGTTCCACCAGAGGCACCCCGACAGAGCTTGACCTAGGGGGATTTGCCCTTTTTCAGTGGAACATTGGCCTTGGAAGGCCTAGGACGTCACCCATCATAGCCATGATGTCATCCAACAGTATGGACGTTTTGGGAGGCAGACTAGGCAGTATTGGCACATGTGGCAGGTTGGAGAAGCCCAAGGAGGGCTAACGTTTTGCTCCAGGATGCCCCATTTGCCCTAGAACGGGCCAACGCCTCCCTTAGAGGGGCTTCTTATCTCTTTATAGCTCAATTAGGTTTTTAATTTGACAATTTAATGTAAAAACAGTATGATTTGGTATTTTGGCCTTGTCGGCCTTTTACCTGACCTAAAATGTAAAATTAGGTCAAGGTTTTGTATAAATGAGGGATTTTCACTCTCATTTTATCATGACAACTTACTCACTAATTAGTGAGGTCTGAAATTGGCGCCCTATCTTGGGTTATTGGATAATTTGGTGATGCGCACTTGTTTAAGGAAGGCTATTTTGGAATATTTTGGTTTCTCTCTTGAAGGAAGGTGTTACAACTAGGGTTTGCACATTTATTTCTTGGTGAATTGTAAGTATTTTTCTACAAAACTACTTGAATGAATGGTTGTAGTTTAATTTCTTGCATGTATTTATGATTATTGCTGAACAAAAACCATAGGTGACAAGCACACAAGTAGGTCCTTGTCTCATGTCCCCTAATAGAGAGATTTTCAGCCATTGATAGAGAAAAGAGAGCCTAGCCGTAGCTACACCCTCTTCTTCTCTTCATTTATTGCTAGCTGTACTATTTTTGAAGCCAAGAAGAGTGAGACGTCCCTGGCCTAGGTTTACTACACTAGGGCCATACTCTTTCTAGGGTTTATTGAAAGGCCTTGCTGTAGCAACACTTCCCTCTTCAAACCCTCTTGTTTTGGTTATATTTTGTTATTATTGAGCTAGCCGTTTTCCGGGAAGGAGGAGAGAGCACGAGGCCTTGCTTTAGCAACATCGAAGTGAGCCTCTCTCCCCTAGGGTTCTGATTTTGAGGCCCTCCTTTAGCAGCACCTCAAAAATTTTCCCTCTAGTCCTTGAAATCTTACCTCCTTCAACTTGTGCGTCCTTCACTTATGACTCCATTAAACCCTAAGGCACTGATCTAGAAGTCCTCCAACGTTGAAGTGAAATTGGTCAAACAACTCTCAAACCCTTTGAAATCTTAAACCCTAACTACACTAACCCTAGCTCTAGCTAACCCTAC
>ML788712.1:147113-192191 GCA_009831015.1 Picea engelmannii | reverse complement strand
CTATTTTAGAACTAAAGTGTAATGCTGAGTTGTAATTGAAGTCTTAAGTCTAGTTCTATTTTAGAACTAAAGTGTAATGTTGAGTTGTCACTGAAGTCTTAAGTCTAGTTCTATTTTCGAACTAAAGTGTAATGTTGAGTTGTCACTGAAGTCTCAAGTCTAGTTCTATTTTCGAACTAAAGGATAATGTTGAGTTGTAACTGAAGTCTCAAACTCTAGTTCTATTCTCGAACTAAAGTATACCAGTCTCAAGTTTAGTTCTAAGTTCGAACTAAAGTATGAAGTTGAGTTATGATTAAAGCATGCAAACAAGTTACTATTTTGAGTCTCTCCTCTTCTCCTCTTCAGCCTATATAAGCAGAGGTCGACCCCTCTCTTCAACACAATTTTGATATGCAGGTTAAGGGAGAAGCAATAGAGGAGTATATCAGTGATAAAGAGGCAGCATACCAAATCAACATATCAGTGTTGTATATTAACAATAGAGGCTGCATATCAGAGGCATATATCAACAACATCAGTGTTGTATATCAACAATAGAGGCTGCATATCAGAGGCATATATCAACAACATCAGTGTTGTATATCAACAATAGAGGAATCATATCAGAGGTGTATTTCAGCAAGGTCTTTTAGGTCTTTGTCAGGTCAGAGTCATCTTGGCAAGCTCTTTAAGAGCAGAACATTCATGGTGGATATTTGTAAGTGATCTTACATTATTAATGCAATAAAGGAATATCGTTTGTTGGGTTTTTCTCCCTATACAGGGTTTCCCCAGGGTATATGTGTTGTTGTTGTGCATGCTTACTTATCTACATAGTTATTGCTATTTGATTATGATTTGGTGTTGTTGAAGTGTATTAAACTGGAATCAAAGTGTTGAAGAAAATAAAAGAATTAATCCGCATAAGAAATCAAGCTCATAATTTAACATGGTATCAGCGTTTAGAGTGTGTTAAACATGTTGAAGTGCAGCAACAAGTACACACAGATCCAAGCTAGCTTGATTAAGTTTCCAGTGTGAAGTCCATGGCATCCTTCATTTCAGTGAGGGTTGAGGATAGGCTCAAAGGAGCTACCAACTTCAATGTGTGGAAGCTCTGGATAACAAATATCTTGCAGGAGCATGATCTTGAGCAGTATGTGACCACAGTGGTGAAGGAACCCACGAATAATGCAGGAAGAGTCAAGCAAAGGTCAATTGAAACATCTTTGACTCAGTCAATGACAGCATAATGCTTGCAATTACTTCGTTAATGAATGTCAAGCACTGTATGGATACCTTGGTGAATCTGTATGAGAAACAGACTCCAAGTCTGAAGAGGAAACTTAAGCACAAGCTTAAGTATTTGAAGATTGAGAAAGGTGAATCAATGGCATCTTTTTGTTCCAGGATAGCCCAGATCAGAGATCAGCGTTTGGTCACAGGGGTGACAGTGGACAATGATGATTTAGTACAGGCCATTTTTTACGGTCTTCCTTCTTCATGGGAGACCTTCTTATCCAATGTAAGTGGGAGAGAGATTCAACCCACGTTTGAGAGGTAATGGCATGATTGCGTCAAGGGGGAGAGTTGCATAGCTACCAGGAGCGAAACAACGAAAGAAGAACACTCAGCTTTAGCATCAAAATTCAAGGGAAAGAAGAAAGGCACTTTCCAGAAAGGCTCTCAGAGGAAGCCAAACACCAAAGCTACATTCGAAGACAAGAATATTGATATATCTAAGATTAAATGCTTTAGTTGTAATAAGTTGGGTCATTTTGCTAAAGATTGTTGGTTTAGAAAGAAATATCCAAGGAAAGAGAAACATCATACCTCAACTGCTGAGGATGATGAATCCAAAAGAAATCAGAGAAGTCCTTATAATGAGAAAGAAAATAGAAAAGAATATTACTTGGTTTCTACCTTATCCAGTTCATTTTTCACGGGGCCAAAAACTTGGTTAGTAGACAGTGGTGCATCAAATCACATGACAAGGTACAAGGAGATCCTCTCATATTTCGAGACAAAATCTTTTGCAGAGCATGTTGAGCTTGGGGATGACAAATGTTACAAGATAGATGGAGTAGACTCTATCTCCTTCAGATTGGAATCTGGGGTAGACTTCATGTTGATGAAGTATTATATGTTCCAGGGCTCAAGAAGAATCTACTATCAATTGCAACCCTTGAGGACAAGGGATATTGGGTGATCTTCAAGGATAGGAAGGCACTACTATGGGCTAAAGGTAGCCACTTAAGTACAACAGAACCCATTGGAACTCGCAGTGGAGGACTATATGTTGTGTCAGGACAGTCAGTTCAGGCATTGCCTCATGATGCGACTAGCTCCAACGAGTTGTGGCACAGAAGACTTGGACATCTTCATTACAAAGCTCTTCCAGATCTACAGAACATGGTATGTGGCATGCCCTCTATTTCTCTTAGTAAAAATGAAATTTGTAAGGGATGCATGCTAGGTAAAAATATAAAGAAAGAATTTCCTAGTAGTGACAACAGAGCTCAGGGCATATTAGATCTGGTTCATTCTGATGTATGTGGTCCCATGTCATCTCCCTCAGTCAGTGGTTGTTTGTATTATGTCATTTTTATTGATGATTACTCAAGAAAATGTTGGATATATTTTCTTAAAGCTAAAAGTGACACATTTGATAAATTCAAAGAGTATAAAGCCTTTATTGAAAAGAAGAGAGGGAAACACATCAGAATCCTTAGAACAAACAATGGAGGAGACTTTGAATCTCTTCAGTTTGAGGATTTCTACAAGTCAACGGGAATTAAGAGACAGTTGACCGTGCCATATAACCCTTAGTGAAATGGAGTTGTTGAGAGGAAAAGCAGGACAATTTGTGAGGCAACGAAAGCAATGATGTTTGACCAGGATCTGCCAAATTCTTTATGGGCAGAAGCTACCTCCACTGCCGTGTATATTCAGAACAAGTGTCCACATGTTATCTTGAAGGACAAGACTCATGAAGAGGTCTTCTCAGGGATCAAACCTGAAGTAGGGCATCTAAGGATATTTAGGTGCCCTGTGTATATTCATGTCCCTAAGGAAAAGAGGACAAAGATGAAACCCTCAGGGAAGAAAGGGTTTTTTTGGGGGTACAGTGAGAACTCCAAGGCTTACAGGATTTATGTACCAGGTCAGAGGCAAATAGAGGTAAGCAAAGATGTGACTTTCCATGAGGAAGCCGCATTTAATAAATCCAGAGAGCGTCAACAGGAATCAGAGGCAGTTCAACCAACTTCACCCTCTTCTGAAAATGAAGAGTCAGATGATCAGAGGGAGGAACCTCGTGAAGGGCCAAGTAATGAGCCCCTAGAACTCGTTGAAGTGTTAGAAAGAACTCTTGAAGAACCTCTAGCCAAAAGGAAGCCAAGGTGGCTTAAAGAAATAGTGCATGAAGCAGAAATGATAGTTGCTCCCAAAGGAACTTTCAGGGAAAGGAAGAGGCCTCATAGGTTTGGAGGTTATGTTGCATTGATGAGCAACATTAGTGATGCCAAACCTTCTTCATTTGAAGAAGCAGATAAATTACAAGTATGGAAGGATGCCATGCTTGAAGAATACAGGTCTATTATAAAGAACAATGTTTGGGACATTATGCCAAGGCCAAAAAACAAATCAATGGTTTCTTCCAAATGGATCTATAATATCAAACATCCAGTTGATGGAAGTCTGGAAAAGTTCAAAGCAATATTTGTAGCCAAAGGCTTCACTCAGAAAGAAGGAATCGACTACGAAGAGACTTTTTTCCCCTGTAGCCAGGTATACCTCCATTCGAACTATTATTGCTTTAGCTCCCGTTCATGGCCGGAAGCTACATCAGATGGATGTAAAAACAACATTCTTGAATGGAAAGATTGAACAAGAGGTCTTTGTGGAACAACCATATGGTTTTGTACTGCATAACAAAGGCAATCATGTATGCAAGCTAAGGAAGCCTTGTATGGTCTTAAGCGGGCTCCCAGAGTTTGGTATGACAGGATTGATGGCTTTCTTAAAAGCCCGAGCTTTCAGAAAAGTGATGCTGATGCAAATCTATACTTCAAGGTAAGAGGTAACCAACCTGTTATACTAATCATATATGTTGATGATCTCTTTATAACAGAAGATGAAGGGATAATACCCTGGTGTAAGAGAGAGCTAACATCAGAGTTCGAGATGAAAGACTTAGGCTTGATGCATTACTTCCTAGGATTGGAAGTATGGCAAAGACAGGGCGAGATATTTCTGGCACAAAGAAAATACACAGTGGATGTACTAAAGAGGTTTGGTATGATGGATTGCAAATCCATGTCTACTCCGATGATTACCAACCTGAGGAAGCTACATGATTCTGATACAGGTTCAGATTTGGTGGATCCCACCATGTATAGGCAGCTGATTGGATCATTGATGTACATGATCCACACTAGGCCAAATATATGTTATGCAGTGATTGCAATGAGTCAGTTCATGATTGAACCAAGACAGAGACACTGGGTGGCAGCAAAGCACATCTTGAGATATCTTAGAGGGACCATTACTTATGGTCTGAGATATACATCCAGTGGTGGTTTATTTCTGCATGGGTATGCAGATGCTGATTGGGCAGGAAGCCCAGTGGATCAGAAGAGTACTTTCAAATACTGCTTCATTTTAGGATCCACTATGATCTCTTGGTCAAGCCGGAAGCAAGGATCCATTGCACAGAGTACAACAGAGGCTGAGTACATTGCAGCAAGTGACGCTAGCAAGGAAGCAATATGGCTCAAAAAATTGATTTATGGGTTGTTTGGTGACAAGCTCGAGACGACAGTGGTTCACTGTGATAATCAAAGTTGCATAAAATTGACAGAGAACCCGGTATTTCATGACAGGTCAAAACATATTGACATGATGTACCACTACATCCAATACTTGGTCCAGAGAAAAACTGTAAAGTTACAGTACATAGCCACGAGCGAGCAGGTAGCTGATATCCTGACCAAGCCTCTGACCTCGAGACAGTTTATGCAGCTGAGAGGCAAGCTTGGTGTGGCTGAGAATGACTCCCTCGATGAGAGGGAGTGTTAAATTTGGCAGCATCGACAATCATTCTCCAATGAGAGGCCATATGGGCCACCCTCAGGTTAGCTAGGGAGATTTGGAGAATCAACCAGTCTTGTGAGGTATTGACAAAAGCCAGGGGGAACGTACAACCTCTGTGAGTCAAACCAAAAGTCAGGACGAACGAGATGCTATGTGAGTCTAATGCAAAAGTCAGGGGGAACGCACAACCTCTGTGAGCATAGGCAGTCTAGTGCAAAAGTCAGGGGGAACGTACAACCTCTGTGAGCATAGATAGACTAGTGCAAAAGTCAGGGGGAATGTACAACCTCTGTGGGCCTAGTCAAACCTTGTGAACCATGAGCAAAAGTCAAGGCATCTAGAAAAATTTAGGTTGAATATAAAATTCCTGAGCTAGAAACAAACGATATTCCTAATATTGCAAATGATATAAATGTATTGATCTAGTGCGTTGGCATGTGTAACATTATCCACCATGAAGAGAATTTCAAATTGCCTTGTAAAGAGTCGAGTTGTAATTGAAGTCTTAAGTCTAGTTCTATTTTAGAACTAAAGTGTAATGTTGAGTTGTAACTGAAGTCTTAAGGCTAGTTCTATTTTAGAACTAAAGTGTAATGTTGAGTTGTAACTGAAGTCTTAAGTCTAGTTCTATTTTCGAACTAAAGTGTAATTTTGAGTTGTGACTGAAGTCTCAAGTCTAGTTATATTTTCGAGCTAAAGTATAATGTTGAGTTGTAACTGAAGTCTCAAAGTCTAGTTCTATTTTTGAGCTAAAGTATAATGTTGAGTTGTAACTGAAGTCTCAAAGTCTAATTCTATTTTTGAACTAAAGTATACCAATCTCAAGTCTAGTTCTAAGTTCGAACTGAAGTATGAAACTGAGTTATGATTAAAGCATGCAAACAAGTTACTATTTCGAGTCTCTCCTCTTCTCCTCTTCAGCCTATACAAGCAGAGGTCGACCCCTCTCTTCAACACAGTTTTGATATGCATGTTAAGGGAGAAGCAATAGAGGAGTATATCAATGATAAAGAGGCAACATACCAAAGAAGCATATCAATGTTGTATATCAACAATAGAGGTTGCATATCAGAGGCATATATCAGCAACATCAGTGTTGTATATCAATAATAGAGGTTGCATATCAGAGGCATATATCAACAACATCAGTGTTGTATATCAACAATAGAGGTTGCATATTAGAGGTGTATTTCAGCAAGGTCTTTTAGGTCTTTGTCAGGTCAGAGTCATCTTGGCAATCTCTTTAAGAGAAGAACATTCATGGTGGATATTTGTAAGTGATCTTAGATTATTAATGCAATAAAAGAATATCGTTTGTTGGGGTTTTTCTCCCTGTACAGGGTTTCCCCAGGGTATATGTGTTGTTGATGTCCATGCTTACTTATCTACATAGTTATTGCTATTTGGTTATGATTTGGTATTGTTGAAGTGTATTAAGCTGGAATCAAAGTGTTGAAGAAAATAAAAGAATTAATCCGCATAAGAAATCAAGCTCATAATTTAACACTCAGGTTAAGGAACTACAAACAATGGAAAAGGTTATGGAATACCACACTGAGAATGTTCCAACCACTGAAAAGCAAGGAGAAGGGGAGGTCCTATAGTCGACTTCCCAAAGAAAGAGCAATGATGTGGACCTTTCAATCGAGCTTATTGAGGGAGGACAAGAGCGTTCTATTCTCTCGTCAGCTTCTATTAAGGAACACCACGATCCCTTCCTAGCTGACTTTGATCACCCCAATGGCTCGATGTCTCTCTCTGAGTCACAAGGTTTGTTTTTTACTTCCCCACTTGACGACTATGTATATTCTTCTAGGGAGCTCAAGCTGGGATTGTTGAAGATTGGAGAGTTTGTTCCTCGTTTTTCAAAATTTCCAATCGAGCCTCGAGGGATTGTTTCTGATCCAGCTCATCACCCGTCTGTAATGCGGCTGAGGGGGACTGTGAAGGACCTAGGGAAGAACCTTTTAGGACCCTTTCAAGAGGGATTCCATCTACCCATAGTGTGGAAGGATCTCTTTCTTCAAGATTGGGAGTTTGTGGGGGGCGTCCCTATGATTTTAGAACTTGGAAGACTCGGGATGTATCCACGGTTTCTAAGGGGTTGGATGAGGACTCGAGAGGGGGGTCAATTTTTGGGGGTACTGGGAGAAAATCTAAACTAAGACATGCACAGGGAAAATCTTCTCGTGAAGCTCGTCAAGGTTTAATCACTAGGGTCCTTATAGCACCAAAATCCCCCTTAGTTTTGAAATGAAGATTCTTTCTTTGAATGCAAGGGGCATGTTACCAACCAGATTAGCAGTCTCGTCAAGGTCGATCGAGACATTATGGCAGCACCACGGGGATAAGTGCCCAATGTCACCACAATGCTTATCCTTCCCTATTCAAGCCCAACTCCCACTCACAAAAGGATTTGGGAAGCTTCTCTATCACACAACACAATCACCTTGTCCAACCTATTAGTAGACTGGTGCCTTAACTAGCAAGCTATGGTTAAGGGGTATGAGTTAATTGTTTTAAGGCTGTTGTAGTATGATTAATTTAACGCAGAAAATGGAACAAAGCAGCATCAAAATAACATTCAAATATGTATAAGATAAATATTTAAAACATGAGATTGAATGTTGATAACAGTTACCAATGCTTGGAGATTTATCTTGGAAAAATACCTTAGTAAAGTGGGCGAAAATGAGATGTAGGCTTGTTGTAAATGATTGCAGATATGCATCAAATCTTGACTTTCCCCCTTTAAAATTTTCAATTAAAAGCATACAAACTAAGGGGAAACAATTACCCTTGTGGGAGGGAACTCCAAGACAAAATCACAAGGGTTCCTAGCTCATGAAATGTAAAATTATAGCAAGCTAGTATATGTATCTTTTTTTATTTTTTTTTTATTTTATAAAACAAAAAGTTAAAAGAATTTAGATTTTTTGAAATGAGATTTGGTTGAGGGAAAGTGAGGCTTACCCCCAGGCCTTACCTTTTCTTCTCCAAGTGTCGGTTGTGATCACAACCGCCTCTAGGTCGACTTTAGATCTTGGACCAAAGGACGGGTTAAGAGTTGATGGATTATCAACCCCTCCTTAGTCTAGAAAGAATCAATTGCTCTTGTGCTCTTGCTAGGGAAGCTCCATCTAGGAGGTCTCCAACCACTAGATTGGCATAGGTGTTAAGGAAAGCTATTCTCCTTGTTGAAGATATCCCCTAAAGGATGTGTTCAACTCTTGGATCCTAGCCCCTTGACACCATCAAAGGAAGTGATGAGGCACAAAGCTTATACCCTTCCTCCCATGTGACTAAGTAGCCCCTCGATGGACCAATATTTTGATTTTGCAAATTAACCCAAGCATAAACAACAACCTTTCTATGAAACACTATTACTCAAAAACCAAAAAGAGATAACATATAAAAATCAACGATAATACTCAAGAGAGTAAAAGTTCAACTAGAATGGCATTATGATCTCACAATTCATCAAAAACTTGAATAAGAGGAGGAGCTAGTCTTATATAGTTCTCATTGTAATGGCTAGTTCTCCCTCTCTCATTAAAAAATATTTGTTTGACTTGTCAAACACAACCCGGAGACTAAGTCACTGTAATGATAAAATAATTTTTTACAATGATATTTCCCACAATGGCGTTTGGTTTGGTTAATGAAGCAAAGGCAACGACTAATCAAATGAAGCTTTATTTGCTTACTTGGTCTCCCATGTTCTTCTCCATTTGATCAAATGGCTCCATTGAATTTCCACCGGAATTTCCACTGCTATGTTTGAAGGACGATTTTAATGAAGTGGGGTTCGACATATCCAACATTCCAGCAACTAATTTTTATCCATAGATTTCCTTAACAATTCAGCTCACATTACTGCTAAACGACTATTTCATTTGACCAAAGTAGCTCATTTTTACACGCCCAATGACTATGAGGTGGATTGATTACTTAATTGTTATGCCAATTGCTTTCATTTACGCCACGATTTGCTTGTCGGGCGTCCAATCGACCTGTTTTCTCCACAATGTTGACCCTCAACTAAGGAAATGACCATTGGCTTTTGTGATAATGACCACGGTCCATGTAATTTTCCACGGCTATGATAGGTTCGAACTCCCACGCCTTTTGTTTGACCAATCGTTCATGTTCATATGCTGACTAAGTGATGGTTCCACATATATGTGAGAGGGTCAAGTTAAAAAGAAAGAAAAAAAGTATTTTAACGTCCACGAGGTTAACAATAGTTTATGGGACAGACCGTCTCACACACTGATTTCTGCATTTTAGCCCTTTTCCTGTTCAACTTGATGATGAGCGTCCCCAATTTCTCCATGCCCTCTTGTTGAATGAATTATCCCAAGAGCTCGCTGTCAAGATATTTACATAGTTGTCCCAACTATCTTTGAAGGCTTCACATTCTAAAATGAAATATTTTTTTATTTCCACTTTTCCGGAGGTGCAAAACATACACACTGTTGGAACAAATATTGAAATTTTGGCTTTCAGTAACTTAGGAGGGAAAAAATTATGGTGTTTAGCTACCGAAAGTGCAGACTTTTGGTAGCTTAAATCTTAGTTTTCATATGCCCTTAACTGTCGAAAGTGTATCGACCGAGACCAAGCATTTAAGCATCACGCATCAGGCCACATGGAGGAAGAGCTCATGAGGAGGCACGAAAAAAATGCAATAAACGGAAATAAAATCACTAAAGTAAGATTTTACAAAATGCCACATCATCATTTCGGGTTTTGGCCATCGGAGGTTTGGTCGACGAAATTTTTGTTTTCTATTTCTCGAAACCCGAAATCCCAAAATCGGGGTTTCGGGACTTTCGGTGGTTTACGACGCTCCGAAATTGCACTGTTAGCCACCGAAAGCCAGGACTTTCGACAGCTAAGATACCTTTGTTTTTGACGTGTTAGCCACCGAAATCGCAGATTTTTCATATGCAAAAAACTGCCTCAGCAAAAAATCAGTTTTCTCAGCCGTGGAGAGGTCGTTTTGTGCGCTCAAATGGTCGATTGACATCTACAGATCCTAGGCTTTCCATTGGTGCATTCATATTTTCATTTGGATCTTGGGAAGGCAGTCAAAAGTCTCCCAAAAGAGGAGCTTCGTTTTCAGAAATGTGGCATTTTTTACTATGCTGAGTCATCATTTTCAAATGATGATTCTGAGCGACTCGAATATCATTTTGAGAAACGGTCGGAGGTTTTTGTGCCTAACACATCAGAGATCAATAACCTCCCTCGGTTTTCCTACAGGTGTCACAGATTGGGAGAATCGAATCCACCTCTGAGCCTTAATTTTCGGATCTCAGAATTTCTCCATTTGACACATGTTTTTGAAAGGCAGATCTGGGGCAAATGGAAACGGATCTCAGGAAACCGAGAGAGGTTTTTGGTCAGAAAAAATAGATGAACAAAAACCTCTTTCATTTTATACACAGCTGTCACGATTCGAGAGATACAGAACCATAACCGCAGCCCCAATTTTCAGCAGTTCGGCCCATTTTCTATGGCAGAAAGTTTATGAATTTGATGGTAACTGTTGTTATCTTTTGGGCGGATTTCGACCTCAATACCTACATGAAATGCCTGTTCATTTCTAGAGGAATTTCTTTTGGAATCCAAATCGTTTTTCAGTTATTCGAAAGGGGGCAGAAGACATATATTATTGTATCTTCTTGAAGAAAAAAAAGGGGGGAACAACCCGAGAGCCTTTTGGAGGCTGGGTTTGTAATGCATTCATTTTCAGCAAATATAGAACAGAATGCCAAGAGATTCTACACCTTGTCACTGTCTAACTCTGTCTTCTTCCTGTGTTATTGTTTCTGAAGTTTTCACCACTTCTCTTTCTTCCTTCCATTCATTAATTCAGCTTGTAATGGTTACAATTCAGTAATACTTATGCTGTAGCTAATTTAAAGCATTCCTTAAATTGTAGTTTTTCCTTTGTTTTGTCGTGAGTAGAACAAGACCTACATCTTAATTGTTTTGCTTTATTTACAAGTTTTATTTGTTCATAGCTTTTCCTCTGTCTTGCTATGAGTAAGACAAGACCTGTGTTCAGATATTTGAAGTTTGGTGTTATTTCTTCCATTGAAATAAAGAATAGACCTATCAGAATTAGATACCTAACTCTTTGTTTCAGTCTTCTTCATCTCCTATCATCTATCCATCTTCTTTATTGAATCAATTAGACAAACGATGTCATGCCTCTTCATTTCTGATCTATAAATGAGTGAAGGGCCTATTTTAGACCTAGTTCTAGAAGCCTCTTATGACTGATCAATCAACAAATTTTATTTCATTTAAAATGTGCTAAGGCTTGGCTCTATTACAGCCTAGAGTCAACTCTTGCGACAACATTTTCTGGCGCCGTTGCCGGGGACGGAGGACGAAGTTATCTTCCCTGGGATACGACAAAGTTCATATCTATCTCTTGATGGTGAACAAGGGATAGGCATTCAATTGGCTATGATCATTCACCTAGCGACTCCTTGGTTCGTAGACTCTACATGATTTTTGTTGGTGACTCCACTGGTCTCAAATGTCGAATTCGTTCGCTGCTCGAATTGTTGCAAGGTTTGCCCCTCTGGACTTTACAAATGTTTATGGCTTTCCAAACACTGTTCCAGACATTAAAATTTGGGAAGATGTCCTTCCTAAATTTGGAAAATATGAGGATGACAATCCCGATCAACACTTGTTTGAATTCCACAAGCTCATGGAGGAATTAAATGTACATCATGAAGATGTCCTCATGAAATTGTTTATGTTTTCATTGAAAAAAGATGCTAGACTCTGGTATAAATCTTTACCCCATTCCAGTATTCCTTCATTGAGATGTTTTCACACACTTTTTCATCAACATTGTAAGAGGATATATTCAACTGAAATCCTTTTTGAAGATTGTTGTAATATAGGATTCATAAGACAAAAAGATCATACAAATCCTCTTGAAGAGGTGGAAGAAACAATAGAAATTTCTCAAGTTGATGAAGATGATCAGTATGAGGAAGAGTTGGCTCATAAAGATGTTGGATCTTGTGAACTTACTCAAGAAGAATATATTCAGCATCACGGTCAACCTGCAAAAGAGATAGGAAGGAATGATTGTCATTTTATCTAGAAAATACAGAGACCACCTCCTCCTTTGACTGAAGAAGAAATAGATCTGCTCCTACACAGCTATGTTGCAGCCCCTACTCACACAGATTTGCAACTTTCACACAGTCTCGGATATGAGTGTCAAACTTCTTCCATTTCTGAAAATGTAAATCTATTTTTAAATGACGACAGACATGTATTTCATGGAACTTTACAGGAAGTTAGTGAACCTATTTATGATGATTTCCTTCTAGGAGATCAGATTTTAGACTCTGCCTTGTTTCATGAAAAAGATATGGTTGCCATGTTTAATGATCCTAAAGAAAGTTTTTTGTTCGAAAATGCTTTAGACTGTGATTTGCGGAAGTATGATTCTGAAATAAACAGTATGCCAGAGATAGTAACAAAGTGTCCTTTGCTTGAGAGATCCACAGTTGATGTCCCAAGTTTTTGTCTGACTGATGACCCTCTTGAGTTATCTGCTGAACCTAAATATGATGAGTATAGTGATGATTATTTCATCATTTCTGTAGAACAACTTGCTGCAGATTTTTCATGGAGGAATGAGGGTCTTCAGACAAGATTGTGCCATGATTTTGGAGATGCCATTGCAGATGATCTTGAAGGGTGCTTAGATATTCTCTTCGAGAATGATCCTGATCATTATAAATCAGAACATGGAGTAGTCCTGGATGTTTTAAAACCTCAAGACCATGCATTTTTTCATGACCCTTTTGTTGACCTTTTACATTCATTTAATGAAGGAGTATGCTATGTCATGGATATTTTGTCACAAGAATCGATGAAAGGTTTGAAAATTCATGATCACCAACAGGTCAGATGGGAGTTGTCAGTTTCATTTTTCAGCCTGCTCAAAGAAAGTGTGAGAAAATTTCAAATAAATAGACAATTATTGGATTGGCTTCACTGGCATTTTCGTATCATTTGATTCAGTGGGAATTTTTCAATAGTTAAAGTAGGTGATGTATATAAATAAGCTTGACTTCAAGCATTAGATTACAATGGTGGTTTTCAATATGTTTTCAGTTCAGTTTTGAATCCAGTATGGTTTTGTTTTAAAGCATTACGATTCCATAGCCCAATGAATGAATAAGCGGTTTTTCGTTCCGAAAAGATGCAAGTAAAGTGACAGAGTTCAGAGTTTGATAAGGATGATTTCGGGTCACCCAATGGATGAAGGCACTTGGTCTACTGTTCTTGGTGCTTTACAGGAAAGCACCATCCCTAGATGGAGCCTATGTTGGAACAAATATTGAAATTTTGGCTTTCGGTAGCTTAGGAGGAAAAAAATTATAGTGTTTAGCTACCGAAAGTGCAGACTTTCGGTAGCTTAAATTTTAGTTTTCATATGCCCTTAACTGTCGAAAGTGTATCGGCTGAGACCAAGCATTTAAGCACCACACATCAGGCCACATGGAGGAAGAGCTCATGAGGAGGCACGAAAAAAATGCAATAAACGGAAATAAAATCACTAAAGTAAGGTTTTACAAAATGCCACGTCATCATTTCGGGTTTCGGCCATCGGAGGTTTGGTCGACAAAATTTTTGTTTTCTATTTCCCGAAACCCGAAATCCCGAAATCCCGAAATCGGGGTTTCAGGAATTTCGGTGGTTTATGACACTCCGAAATTGCACTGTTAGCCACCGAAAGCCAGGACTTTCGACAACTAAGATACCTTTGTTTTTTACGTGTTAGCCACCGAAATCGCAGATTTTTCATATGCAAAAAATTGCCTCAGCAAAAAATTAGTTTTCTCAACCGTGGAGAGGTCATTTTGTGCGCTCAAATGGTCGATTGACATCTACAGACCCTAGGCTTTCCATTGGTGCATTCAAATTTTCATTTGAAGCTTGGGAAGGAAGTCAAAAGTCCCCCGAAAGAGGAGGTTCGTTTTCAAAAATATGGCATTTTTTACTGTGTTGAGTCATCATTTTCAAATGATGATTCTGAGCGACTCAAATATCATTTTGAGAAACGGTCGGAGGTTTTTGTGCCTAACACATCAGAGATCAATAACCTCCCTCAGTTTTCCTACAGGTGTCACAGAGTGGAAGAATCGAATCCACCTCCGAGCCTTAATTTTCAGATCTCAGAATTTCTCCGTTTGACACATGTTTTTGAAAGGCGGATCTGGGGCGAATGGAAACGGATCTCAGGAAACCGAGAGAGGTTTTTGGTCAGAAAAAATAGATGAACAAAAAACTCTTTCATTTTATACACAGCTGTCACGATTCGAGAGATACAGAACCATAACTGCAGCCCCAGTTTTCTGTAGTTCGGCCCATTTTCTATGGCAGAAAGTTTCTGAATTTGATGGTAACTATTGTTATCTTTTGGGCGGATTTCGACCTCAATACCTACATGAAATGTCTGTTCATTTCTAGAGGGATTTCTTTTGGAATCCAAATCGTTTTTCAGTTATTCGAAAGGGGGCAGAAGACATATATTATTGTATCTTCTTGAAGAAAAAAAAAGGGGGAACAACCCGAGAGCCTTTTGGAGGCTGGGTTTGTAATGCATTCATTTTCAACAAATATAGAACATAATGCCAAGAGATTCTACACCTTGTCACTTTCTAATTCTGTTTTCTTCCTGTGTTATTGTTTCTGAAGTTTTCACCACTTCTCTTTCTTCCTTCCATTCATTAATTCAGCTTGTAATGGTTACAATTCAGTAATACCTCTGTTGTAGCTAATTTAAAGCATTCCTTAAAGTGCAGTTTTTCCTCTGTTTTGCCGTGAGTAGAACAAGACCTGCATCTTAATTGTTTTTCTTTATTTACAAGTTTTATTTGTTCATAGCTTTTCCTCTGTCTTGCTATGAGTAAGACAAGACCTGTGTTCAGATATTTGAAGTTTGGTGTTATTTCTTCCATTGAAATAAAGAATAGACCTATCAGAATTAGATACCTAACTCTTTGTTTCAGTCTTCTTCATCTCCTATCCTCTATCCATCTTCTTTATTGAATCAATTAGACAAGCGATGTCATGCATCTTCGTTTCTGATCTATAAATGAGTGAAGGGCCTATTTCAGACCTAGTTCTAGAAGCCTTTTATGACTGATCAATCAACAAATTTTATTTCATTTAAAATGTGCTAAGGCTTGGCTCTATTACAGCCTAGATTCAACTCTTGCGACAACACACACTATTTCTTCCCAAGCTTCCTTTGGTCTTTTCCAATGCCCGGTTTCACAACGGAGTTGATGAGAATTCGTTCTTAATTGAGCAATAAACATTTTGGCTCTCCAAGATATATTGGCCCCTAGGTACGTTTTTTGATGATGATTGTAAGTGGGGTTAAACTCTTCAATATAATACTATTTCTTTCTCCTTAGCTCTTCATCCCAAGTTCGCTTGTGGAACCTATCGATAACAAAAGTCTTTATCTCTTTACTATTCGTAGGGCACCTATTCAAGTAAATATCTCATTTACTAGGCCATTTACTATTTTGCCGCATCCACGTCTTCTTTATTTTGCACAATATGTCATTGAAGATGACCTTAGGCGAAAAATCGTCTTCCATTTGCTATTTGTTTTAGATATCTAATGAGTCACACCATAGCAATTGCTTCAATGGGAGCAGCCCCCATTTCACTGCATGATATCATAAGGGACTGAATTTTTAATTTTACACTTGTTTGTAATCAAGTGTTTTTTAATCTTCTCAATTTGCTTCCATTGTAAGTTAGATGCATTGCTTCCCCACACTTCACAACCATAGAGAATCATCGGAATCACTAAAATCCCAAAGAAAATTTGTGTAGTCTTCCAATCCCATAACTCTACCTCTCTACACCTATTTTCCAACACTTTCCAACCTCCCGAAATTCTTTTCTTTCTGCAACCTTTCTTAATACATCAATTTAAATTAATTGACCCCACGCTAATCTTCCTTTTACCCGGTAGCTAGCTTTTCGACCCAAACGGTTATCTCTTTCAACAACCAAGTGAAATGGCAGCTCACTTTAATATTTCTTTTGCTCACTAGTGCGCCCCTATGACATGCTTTAATGATGACGTCATTTTCTTTAACCTTTAACCATAGAGTATGATAAAAAGGGGCAAGGTGCCCCTTTTAGTAAATATTCTTACATTGAATTGAATCGAATGGAGGCTTCATAAAGTGATTTTTACCTTTTCATCATAAATTTAGGATAAGGGGAAACCCTCGTGACATTACCTTTTTATACTTTTTACCATGCTCTTTTATAATTTGACTTTTACCTCTTACCATGGTGAAAAAGAATAAAGGGGAAACCTTTAATTAATGTAAAATAACTTTTCCCTTTTTTTAAGGCTTAAAGTATAACTTTATATGCCTCTTTAATTTTGATTTTGTCAGAGCCACGTAAAAACCCTTCGATTGGAGAATTCGGCCACATGGGTTTTGTCTGAGATGTACTTCACTTTCCCTTTGATTTGATCCATCTCTACATGTCATGGGATGACTCTCATTTTGCCACGTTTACCTGTAAATGTGTCGTGTCATCTTTCGGTAATTGGTTTTGCCTTAAAAACTTATCGTTTGTCACAATTTCGATATGGCATGTTGAGTACATTCTGTGACGGTAAATATGAGTCCTTCTTGTGTTTTCGGTCCTAGGATCTCGTGCATTGAGATTTGTGATCTACTTCAAAAAAGATGAAAGTTTTGAATTGTGAGACTGTCATGTTGAGAACTGAAACTGATAAATGCACCATGGTCAAGAGATGCATACAGACTCTATAAAACAATGATCATGTGGGTAATGACATAGGTGCACAAGACCATGGGCGGACAAACCCTAAAACATGCAATCACCCCTACAAAGAACCTGGCTCCCGTAAACCATGTGTCCCAATAGATCCATCCCAAGGCCTCCAATCCTATCCAGGACAAAAAGAATTGAGAGTGGGAACTGTTAGCACAAATTTCCACCCTCTAATTGTGCTGATAAATATGTTATTACAGTGATGAAAACTTGGCTACTTTAAAGAGAAAAGCCCCAAATTGTCATGGACTATACCCCTCTTTGTTTGAGCTAGTGCTTGCTAACCTCAAGCGGGAGTCCCTAAGGTCAAGAGGTCGCATGGGATGCTAAAGAAGGAAAAAAGGGAATGTGTGCACATGAGGAGAGAAAGGATATCATGTGCATAGGTGAGAAAAATCCAAGTGATGGATAAGGAAGCAAGTCCATGGAGTAAACTAGAGAAAATGTGAGCTAACTCCACGTGAGAGGGAGTCCAAGAATGAATGTGCATGAGATATGAGAGAAAGAAAATAAAAGAAAATGATTTTAACGTCCACGAGGCTAACAATATTTTATGGGACAGACCGCCTCACACATTGATTTCTGCATTTCAACCATTTTCCTGTTCAACTTGATGATGACCTCCCCCAATTTCTCCACTGTCCCCTCACTGAATAAATTATTCCAAGAGCTAGCTATCAAGATACTTATATAGTTGTCCCTATTGTCTTTGAAGGCTTCGCATTCTAAAATGAAATGTTTTTCTGTTTCCACTTTTCCGGAGGTGCAGAACACACACACCCTTTCTTCCCAAGCTTTTTTTGGTATTTTCCAACGCCCAATTTCACGACGGAGTTGATGGGAATTGGTTCTTAATTGAGCAATAAACATTTTGGCTCTCCAAGATATATTGGCCCCTATGTACGTTTTTTGATGATGATTGTATGTGGGGTTAAACTCTTCAATATAATACTTTTTCTTTCTCTCGAGCCCTTTATACCAAGTTCACTTGTGGAACCTATCCATAACAAAAGCACTTATTTCTTTACTGTTCATAGGGCACCTGTTCAAGTGGATATCTCATTTACTAAGCCATTTAATATTTTGTCGCATTCAAGTCTTCTTTTTTTTTGCATAATATGTCATTGAAGACGACCTTAGGCCACCAATTGTCTTCCATTTGCTAAAAAATAGGTGAGAGTTTGTTAAAGGAATAAAAGATATGAAGTGAGAAATCGGAAGAGTGCATGCCAAACGACGAGGAGAAAATAGAAGCTAAGGAAGAGATGGACACACGCTAGGGAGTGAGGGTTTAATGTGATGGAAGAGCAAGTGAATGCGTGAGTTTGAGAAGGGCGCATGAAAGACGACGAGGAGATCCTATGTGTAAATTACGTGGAAGAGGAGATACGTGTGAGGACAAAAGAGCGAGGGGGATGTAAGCAATGTCATGCATGTGAGGTAAGAGTGGGAGATAGCATAGGCAACATATAAGGGAGCGCGAGTGGAGGATGACGTAAGGGATGTTGCATGGCCGTAAAACATGCATTTTATTAAATGAGGAAATCGTATGGGTTTTAAAGGAAGGTACACATATTTAAAGAGTGGATAAGGGGACAAACGCCCTTTAATGAATCAAAGTGACACTCTAATTTAATAAACTGACATCTTAATTTAATAAAGGTGGGAAATTAGAGGCAAGTGGGTATAGAGTTAAGAAAAAGGTAAATGGTATGTAGGAAAAGGAAAGGGGTTAGGCTAAGAGGAGGAGACACTTTTATTTAATTAATTAAATTAAAAGTGGCAATATGTTGTAGAATTCTAATTTAATAAACTGACATCTTAATTTAATAAAGGTGGGAAATTAGAGGCAAGTGGGTATAGAGTTAAGAAAAAGGTAAATGGTATGTAGGAAAAGGAAAGGGGTTAGGCTAAGAGGAGGAGACACTTTTATTTAATTAATTAAATTAAAAGTGGCAATATGTTGTAGAATTAATAAATGTGACATGAAAAAGGTGAATGGTATGTATGAAAAGGAAAGGGTTAGGATAAGAGGAAGATGCATTTTTAATTAATTAAATTAAAAGTGAAAAAAAGGGATTAGTATAAGAGGAGGAGACACTTTTAATTAATTAATTAAATTAATTAAAAGTGGCAACATGTTGTATAATTAATAAATGTGACATGAAAAAGGTGAATGGTAAGTATGAAAAGTAAAGGGTTAGGATAAGAGGAAGATGCACTTTTAATTAATTAATTAAATTAAAAGTGGCGACATAATTAATAAAGGTGACATATGAATACATGGGTTAGTGTTAGGAAAGGGGTTAATGGGTATGTATATAGATAAGTGGGTTCAGGATTATGATAGAGTTAGAGGGAAGTAGATTTTAGGGACTTTTAATGCACGAAAAATTGTTTTTATGGTGGGTGAAGAAGAGTTAGTGAGAAAAGTTAGCTTGATTAGCTAAACTTTCTCCATGGAAGTGCTACCCGATCTTAAGCATTCTTGGTCAAATGATGTCACATGTCGGAATTTAAGCTTTCCACTTGTCACTGCTAGAGACTATCACCCCTGCTAAAAATGGACATTTCCAAAAATAGCCATTCAATCCTGAAAATTTAAAACTTGTCGAAATTGACCCAAACTCTCCAAAGATTATCATGATAACTAGGAGACCACCACCATATATCCACTGCTAAAAATAGAAATTTGTTCTCATGTCCATGACATTATACCCATTGGATTTGATTTCTCGCAAGGTTTCTGAATCCACAATCAAAATCTACATGCAAGCCATGGTGCTCAACCTACTAGAAATAGAAATATGTGACAAATCATCCCGAAAAATATCTCAAAGACTTAGAATGTCTCAAGGATCTATAATGCGTGCTCAGAATCTGAATCTAGGGCCTGGAGCTCAAACTGCTAAAAATAGAAAGTACTTGCATGTCACCTAAAAAAGTGTTATCGAGCCTAGAATCATACAAGGGCCATCCCTGTATGCTCAAAATTGTTCCAAATTGTCAAGTGACCCACTCAAACCGTGTCTCCTAAAAAGTAGGGACACATGTTGTATGTAGACATCTCTCTCAAATGCAAAGGAAAACAAGCTAGCTCTAGCTCTAAACAAAACAACCATGTACCAATCATATACATGTCTCTGATGGGAACCAACCTCTGCCAACCACAAGTGCTAAACTCCGAGAGAATCTCATAATGTCAGCCAAAATAGTGCATATTGGCTCTTAACCTTAAAGATTTTCAAAGGTGATAATCTAGGGGTTAACGGGGACTAGAGGGATCGAGCATGGTCGATCGCAAAGGCCTAGGGGACCACATACAAACACATCCACATGGCCTACAAGGATTTTACTTGCAGCTTCCTAAGCTTACAATGGTGTAGCCAAGTGAAAAATCATAGGGTACCTCCATAGGAGGTAACAGGACCTAGGGAGCCAAGCCAAGAAAATGGCTCTGAGGCGTACTGTTGAGAAGTTTGATCTAGATGTAGTCTTAGTTCAGGAAACTATGGGTAGGGGGGACACTGTATGTGTTGCTTTAAAGTCTTTTCTTAAGGGATGGGATTTCATGGCTCTTGATTCTTTTGGTAGATCGTGAGGGGTTCTTACTAGATGGAATGACAACATTCATCTTATTAACTCGTTTTTCATCACTTCTGGTTTATTTACAAAGATGGACGGTCAGAGGATGGGGAAGAATTTTTGTATACTCAACATCTATGGGCCATATGAGGGTAAAGTCAAATATTGAGAGAAGATTTTCAACTCCCCTTTTCTAATGGTGTCAAATTTAATCATTGGTGGGCATCGTTATCGCACAAATTGTTGGTGCCTGGCCCAATCCACAAAAGTGGGACAACTATGAGAGTATTTACCCATTGTAACTTTAGGTGGACACTCTCCTCACTTTAGTGATGATAGAAATCACCACAATGGGGGAATCTCGGTGACCTAGGGGGAAATGAGATGGAAAGTGGAATAATGGAAGGTGGTACCCTTATAGGTCAAAGTAAGGAGTGGAATACGGCTTGGGTAAGAGCCTTGTTGGTAAGGGTAGGTTGCCAGAGTGAAGTGTACTTGTAGAAGAGTATGATACCTGCCCGAGTCAAAAAAAATGAAGAGATACGGGCCAAAATATCCAATGGACAAGCAAGTGAAGCTTGTTGTCCTATATTTCAGTAGTAAACAAGAATATATATCAAGGGAAAATGTTGTTAATTGTAGAAATAACCATCCAAAGTACGGAAGAATTATTGGACAATGAAGCACTAAACAAGCATGCAATGTTCCAACACTTAAGCATAAACTTTGATGGTAAAAGAGGGATGCTTAATGATGTTTTCAAAGATATATTAGAGCAACCAATTGGTTGTAGCAAACAATTGCTACAACAACAATTTACAACCATAAAAATCAACAAGTAAACCGTTAAAAAGTTAGCCAATAATCAATAGAACAATAATAGTGGCTTCCAAGCTAATTTCCACAGTTGAAAAGCAAGCTAAAGTAAAAGATAAAGTGTGTTTTGTTGCAACCCCAATGGTTGTATCTTTTGTTGGATTATAACCATAGAACTACCAAGCCAAACAAGACGCCTTAGTGGCTTGAGCAAGCTTAAGACACCAAGAAAATATTCCAACTTGAACAAATTTAATAACTCCCAAAATCACTCATACCAATGCAAAGATTAGATTAATGCCTAGTCTATTGGGTTATGGAGTCTTGAATATATGAGTTGGATGTACAATATCTCTAGGGGTGTAAGCCATTTTACTCCCTAGATCATGCAAAACCAACAAAGGTAAACCTGGGGTGTAAGCCCTTTTACTCCTAGTAACCTTGCAAAAATGACTTATCAACTAGCAAACACGATGAAGCTTGGTGGAGGGTGTATGCCCTTATACTCCTCCAAGAGTTTTAGACAAGAACAATATGAAACAAGAAGAAATTATTAACAATTGCATAAAATTCCTTACTAATTCCACAAGATAGCAAGATAAAACCCTACTTTCACCAAGTAAATTCCATCCACATGCAAGAATAAGCCTCCAAGAAGGATAATGCACCACTTTTCTCCACAAGAACAAGTACTAGCATCCAACGAATTGCATAAGAGAGAGAGACATAATTTTCCCAAGAGGGGCAAAAATTTCAGCCAAGTAGCTCTTCTCACATGAGAGAGTTATGATAAAATGAAATGAATTTGGTCTTTATTTATACAAGACCTCAATAATAAGTTTGTCCACAAAATATTATGGTAAACCACAAATTTGAATTTTGCACAAAAATAAACCCTAAAGGTGACGTTAAGCCCTTCTAGGGTGACGTCTTGGCATAATTGGCAAGTCGTTGAGCAATATGAGGAAGTCATTGGGCCTCCAAAGGCCTTCCCTTCATGCGCTAGGGTCTTCTCCATGGTGCAAGGGATCCACCTCATCACAAGATACCAAGTGTCGATCAAATCGTCATCACCACCATCAAAGCCTAGCCCTAGTCAAGATGTCAAGCCCCAAAAGTGTGGTGTATGTCCTCCAAAGGCAAGTCATTGGGCTAGATAGGGCTAGGTGTCAGCTCCAAGATCTCCTCTCTTGCCTCCAAAGGCAACATCCATCCTTTGTCTTGCCTCAAGGTATGGGTCATGGCATCTAACCTGTGGGCTTCATTCCCTAATGAAGGCCCAAGTTGGGCTTGTTCCTCCAAAACATCCATCAAACAAAGTCCTGCAAAGACAAATGTGTGTGCCCTCCAAGGGTCTCAAGTCAAATGTATCATGGCAAGTAAAATCACATTTAATACAAGAGCCAACTAAACATGTGCATCAAGACTACCTTATCAAATTAAACAAGTGCTCAAAGACCCTATGCAATTTTCCAAGTTTAGGTATGGGAGGGTTGTCAAGGTGACCTATAACTGGGTGAGTCATTCCTCGGGTCAAGGGGTGTTTCCTAGGGGGACCCTCTCCAAGCCACATAAGGAAGATGGAATGGATTGGGGTAAGACTTTTGGGCATGGGGTTCATGACATATAAGGGTTCATATTATCTCATTTATGGGTGCCTTTGTAGAGGGTGTGTTGCACCTTCGTTTTAATGCAACCTTTTTCCAAGCCCATTATTTTCCATTAATTAATTGCAGTCCATAACAATTGGGTACTCCAAATGGGTAACATAAGACTTGAAGGCAGTACCACAATGTCACTTGAAGCTAGACGTACATAGAATGTCATATGGGTAAAGCAAAGAGTATAACGCACTTGTGTATATCCCTCAACAAGTGGAACATTTATATATGTGAAATTTGTTTTTGCAGGTCTTCAATTCTTTTAAGAGAAACATTTCATTTTTCTCAAGACCTCTTTGGGCGAGCATCTAGAAGGTTATAATTTTGTTTTTTTATCTTTTTCCAGCTACATTTCTTCTGGGTCTTCATCCCATTCTTCCCATGAAATGAGGTAAAATCCCTTCTTGGGCTAGTCCACCCGAAAATCCCAAAAGATAAGGAGACGAAAAGGATGAAGTGTGAAAAATGATAAGTATGATCGGGAATGGTATGATGACTCATCAAGGAGACCTCTCAGTAGCAAACCTTTCCCCAAGGGTGACCACTTACTAGGGCACAATGTCAATCACCAAGGTGAAACAAGGCAAAGAGCATAATTTCCAAGAAGATGTTCTATAATCAAAAACAACTTTAGATGCAACATACTCAAATGCCTCAAGTATTAAAGTGACACTTACCACAATACCTAACTTGTACCTCGTGGAGCAAGACCCATTGCCTTCTGAAAAACAAGCTGATGTGGTGGATGCCATTATGACGAACCAGAGAAGTATGGTGGTGAAGTGGGTCTCCAACTGCGTAAGTGGACATCACGAGTCGATCTATCCCTCGACACTCCATGTCTTCAACCTGAGGGCCTCAAGACATCATCTCCTTAGTTATCCCTAGAAACGGGAGATAACATGCACCTAAATTTTACTTTAAATGAGGATTAGATATGGGGACTTATTGCTCATCCTGATCCTTTAAACTCTTTTTTTATAGACTCCTTGGAGAGGGTATGTCTTGTGGATATTGCTCCGATGGATATAAGACCGAGCTGAGTGAACAACCGTTATGGGGTAGTTGTTGTGTCCAAAAGGCTAGATATGTTCCTTTGGCATGAGGATCTGTGTGATATGGTGGATAGGTTCATAACCTAGGTGAGTCAAGTCAGAATTTAATCTAGCGTGGCTCAAGGACAATAAATTTAAAGAAATAGTTTCTACTCATTGGAAGCATTATGATCCTCTATTAGAAGAATCGACATGTAGCCAGTTTATGTCGGCGTTGAAGACCATCAAGGAGTTGGTGGTGGACTGGTCGGTCTCAAAACATATGATGTGGGGGGCTTTGATGAGAGAGCTCGACTTTAAATTGGATCGAATTCTCCAAGGAAATTTTGGTTGTATTTTGGACAAGGCTAACCTGCAGGAACTAAAGAGATTGGAGAATCAAAAGTCTAAATTAATTATGGATGAAGAGCAAGAGTGGCAAATTAAGAGCCAGGCCACTTGGGTCATGTTATTACACAAACTTGCACTTATTGAGCTAAAGTCCAAAAGCTCAAGTGCAACCTTCTGTAACTGGGAGGGAAGGCCAATGTCACCTCACAAACCCTCTTCCACTTCAGGCTAGCTCTCCTCCGACTGAAGGGGTTTTCCCAGGATTAAGATTGTTAGGAATTAGGGAAAGGAAGCTCAAGATGATGTGGAGAGTGAAGTCCTGAAAAAATGGTTTTTGGTAGCAGAGTATGAAAAATAATCAGAGGACTGGAGATCAATGTCTATCCATTGGGAAATGAAGTCAATGAAAATGACATCTTTAATGGAGGACAAAGGGCAAAGAAACCTCAAGGATTGACCATAGGGGGATGTACCCTCACAACCCCTAAGTATTGTTATCCCCCACTTTTAGGGATAACTGAGGAGATTGTTTCTCGAGGCCCACAGGTCCTAGACATGGAGTACTGAGAGCTAGATCGACTTGAGCATGGCCCTGGAGGGCCCATCTTTTCTTCCTTTCAACACCTCCACCTTGTCAGCAGCAACAACATCCATCACCTCGGCTTGGTCCTGTAGCAGAAATAGATCTTGCTCCATGAGGTAATGAGTCTGGGTATCATGGTATATGTCACTCTGATCCTCAAAACCTTTGAATATGTGCATTTAATTCTTTTTATTTCTAACGGGTGCTTGGATCTTATACTTATCCACTTGACCATGTCTGGGCGAAATGACAGGATGCCCTAGTAAGCTTGTGCCCATAGGTTTTGAGTTGCCACTGGGACAATTTCTGAAGGGTCATCGTCTGCTCCCGTCATACTTACCACTTTTCATCTTACTTCACGCTCATCCATCCCTTTACACTGGTCCAGGCATTGGGTTGGCCAATCATCTAAGGGTTGCACCTTGCCTTGTGGGAAGAAGGGGCTAAAGGCCCAGAAGGTAAAAGCAGTTGGCAAAAGATAAAAACCTAAAAATAAAACCTAGAGATGCTTCGCCCAGGGATCCCCGAGAAAGCAGTAAAAAGCTTCTCAGCAAGAAACAAGAGGGACCCATAAAAATAATAAAACAAGACCTAGTCAGAGGATAGGGGGTCTCATCACGAGCCAACTTATTAGGTCCATGGGCACCTAGCGGTATGACACTACTAGCAGTTGGTCACCACACCAAGGTAGTGGCTCTTGGTTGCATAGC
This sequence comes from Picea engelmannii, assembly GCA_009831015.1. NCBI lineage: Eukaryota > Viridiplantae > Streptophyta > Pinopsida > Pinales > Pinaceae > Picea > Picea engelmannii. The sequence goes on along the minus strand of ML788712.1, from coordinate 166,483 downwards.
CAAGAGAAAGGGGGTCTCATCACGAGCCAACCTTCTCATTTCCGTGAAAGTGCTTGTGGGTAACGTTGCCACCACTGGTCACGACGCCAGGGTAGTGTCCCCTGATTAGCTTCTTGAAAGAAAAAGAAATAAGAAATAAGAATAAAAGGCATGAATGGGCTTGGAAACATTTGCATCTAGAACAAGTGCAACTCACCTTCTATAAAGGCACCCACAGGTAAGGCTTGCATTCCCCTGCTATCACTGCACCCCTTGTCAGGACATCCCTTATCCACCTCATCCATTAACATGACTTGGATTTGATCTTTTTCGGAAACATCCAATTTCCAGTGGACACTAGCCCAATAGGACGCCCTATCACTTCCTCCAAACTTGCCTTGCATATTTGTATAATGTCTTTGAGCACTTGACTGGGTAGAAGGGGTTTTGTGCACATGTTTGATAAAATTGATGATTGGATGTGATTGGCATTGCTACGATCCCTATAACTTATGAGCCCATGGAGGGCATATTTGTTGATGTGCAGGATCATACTTGACGGACAGGTACCATATTGGACGGGTACACATGGGGAGATGATTAGTTCAGACCTCCATGGGGCTGAAGAGACCACCAGGTGGATGATGAGACCCCAGCAGGGGGCAAAGACAGGACAAAGGGATTTGCACCGGAGAAGAAGAGGATGTTCCACAGAGGCACCCTGGCAGAGCCTTACCTAGAGTGGGTTGTGCCCTCTCCATTAGAACGTTGGCCTTGGAAGGCCCATGACGTCACCAAGGATGCCCATGACATCATCCAACATTGTGGACGTATTGGGGAGGCAGTTATGGTAGTTGTGGCACCTGTGGCATCTTGGAGAGGCCCAAAGAGGGCTAACGTTTTGCTCCAGGAGGCCAATGCTTCCCTAAAAAGGGCTAACGTCACCCTAGAAAGGGCATGACGTCTTACTTTTGCTTGATTAGGGTTTAACTTATGACATTTAATGTAAAAACAATATTATTTGGTATTTTGGCCTTGTCGGCCTTTTGGTGACCTAAATTTTATTAAGGTCACTTGGTATTGTATAAATAGAGAGCTAAAACTCTCATTTTGAATTATCATCTTTCACTCACACTTAGTGAGGTCTGAAATTTGCACCCTCCTTTAGGGTTTTTGTTTGAAAATTGATGTGCACCTGTTGAAGGAGGCTCTTTCTTGGCTATTTTGGCATTTTCTTGGTGGAAGGTTTACAACTAGGGTTTGGCTATATGAATGTTTGATAAATGTAAGTGAATTTCTGCAAATCCTTCTTTATTTGAATGGTTCTAGTATCTTTTACTTGCATTTTAATGAATTTTTTTGAATTAAACCCTAGGTAGCAAGCACATGTTGGTGTCCTTGTTTCATGTCCCTATTAAGTTGTGCTAAGAGCCATTTTTTGCTGAAGATAAGTGTTAGAGCCTTGCCTTAACAACATTCTACCATTCAATCTTCAAAGCTAGTTGTTCTATTCTTTTCATTGAGCTAAGGAAGGAGGAAAACACACAAAGGCCTAGGGTTTCTACACCTTAGTGAGTCGTTTTCCCCTAGGGTTTGATTGATGAAGCCTTTCCTTAGCAATACTTCATTATTAAACTCTCTTGTCCTTAGCCATAACATTTATTACTCAAGCTAGTTGTTTTAAATTACCTTTTGAGCTAGAGAAGGAGGAAGACGCACTAAGGCCTAGGTCTACTACACCTTAGTGAGTCGTCTCCCCTAAGGTTTGATTGTTGAGGCCTTGCCTTAGCAACACTTCAACATTAAACCCTCTTGTCTCTAGCCCTGTCACTATCATTTCGTCCCTTCAACATTTGTAGCTATTTTTGACTCCATTTTCCCTAATAACGCACTAATCCAAGACTTCTTGTGTTGAGTACCTTGATCACACACAACTTCTAAATATTCTTGAACAATCATTAACTACTTCTAACCCTAGCTTAGACTAACATTCACTAACCCTATTGTTGTTATTATCTACTTGTGTTATACTTATACCTTGTAGCATTTATTTATCTTTAAAACAATTGAGTGATTGGCTGAAGCGTTGCTTCTAATGTTGGTATTGATATATTGATGATAAATTGTCATTGCACATTGTGAAGTTTCTTCTTTAGCATTTATTGTGAAGTGATACATTGTAATCATTGCTAGTTTACATCATTGATTTGCTTCATCAATATTGTTTATCAATTTCTTTATATCAGAAGTCTGTGATTATATGAAGTACTAACCAAGCAATTGATCTTGCACATGTATAGTCTCCTTGTTGCTTTGTCTCGGGAAGGTACACTTTTGGTTACTATTTCCGGTTATCTTTACCTTTATTCGTTGTTAAGCTAGACTTTTTGATCGGTGGTGACTTGTGAGGGGGAAAAACTTTACTCAACCTTTTAAGCCTTTGCCTTCTCAAAACCCCAGGTCACCGGGGATGTCTCCCCTGGGCCTACCACCCTAAACAGAAAGAGTTATCCTATTGAGGTGACAGTGGTAGGATAGTCTCAGTTATGCCAGTTTGCCTCTTATCCATCCATCCTTTACTCCAACTACAAACTGTGCAATAACATTTTGGCGCCGTTGTCGGGGAACACTAAGTCAATTCTTCCAAAAGATGACACTTTACGGTAAGCCTTTCCTCAAGAGCCTTTATCTTACAAACTTACCTGACGACTCCACAAAGGGTGATCCCCTTATCCTTTTGATAGTTTCAAGCAAATTATCTGGCGACTCCACAAACCACAAGGAGGTATAATAACCCTCCTCAATCCTTCAGAAGAAAGCCTCCCCGAAACTCTCCTGTAGTAAAGTCACTTTTCAGAGGGAGTCTTCCTTTGAACACCATGTCTAGCACAACAAATCAGACCAATGCACTGAACCCAGCCAATAACCAAAGACAATGGTCATCCAGTCTCTTCAAATCGCTAGACATGCCAGCTATACCAGGCTACCCTAGGCAAATTCCACCCAAGTATGAGAAGAGGTTGCCTAAGTTTACTGGTACTGATGCAATCAGTGCCGAAGAGCATATGAGCAATTTTTGGGCGTTTTTTCAGCTTCACCTCGTCAGTGATGATGTTGAAGACCTAGTCATGAAATTGTTCTCGGCTACCCTCCTTGATGCCTCAAGGCATTGGTATCATAGTCTTCTCGATGGCAGTATTAAAACCATGGACAAACTAGAAGATGCCTTTCTCAAAAGATGGAGTATCAAGGAAGACCCCAACATTCTTCTAACCAGGTTGAATTCCCTTTGGAAACATGAGAATGAGTCCATTCGAGAGTTCCACACTAGGTTTGAGACCTTGTTGCAGAAGATCCCCGTGAGCCATCATCCAACCGACAATTTCCTCGTTTACTTCTACACCAAATCTTTCATAGGACAATTAGGGTATATCCTCAGGGATAAAAACCCCCAAACAATCCAAGAAGCTCAAGAATTAGCTACAAAGATTGAAGGCAACCTCCACTCATCCAAGATTGAGCCTTTCTCGAACCCAAGGGGGAAAATGGACATTAAACCTAAGATAGTCCACAACACTGAGCCTACCTCAGACCTTTGCGCTAGCATGGAAAAATTACAAGCAACTATGGATGGCATGATGAAAAATCAAGAGCTAATGATGAATAGGATTGTCAACCTAGAAAGAGCCCAAAACCAGGCACCAAGGGTCCCATACAAAGGCCAATTCCAAAGGGGAAACCAAGTTTATAAACCAAAGAATGATCAAGAGCTCCCTAACACCCTAGCCCCTGCAAATGTCATGGATGAAAATCCTTGGTGTTTGCAGTGTAGTGAAGCACATTGGGAACATGAGTGTCCTTACAACAGTGGAAGCCATGAACAAGTGAACAATGTAGGTCATGTCATAGAAGGCCCCCAGATTTGCCTGAACATCACTCCTGAAGAGCATTGAGAAGGCATAAAAGAGGCAGCTAGGAAGGCTAGGATGGAAGTGATAAACAACTTAGACTAGGAATCAAAAGAGAAGTTGAAGAAACAAGAATTTTAGGTGTATAGACGAAAGAAGCTAAACCAACCTATCTCTACCATTCCTGCAGTAACTCAAACAAAACCTCCACCCTTGGACATTCTCCTCCCTAAAACTTCCAAGACCGAGAGGGTGGACTTAAACTTTGACTTCGAAGGGGCACTATCTAAGATGCACGTAACCATCCCTCTGAGAGAAGTCATTAAGGTACCATCTGTTAAGGAACGATTTGACAACTTCTTCAAAGGATCAGATGGACCTATGGACCCTCCTATTATGTTACAAGCTAATCACTTTAGGGTCTAGTATGATGAACATCCTCCCTTTTTCATGACCTTGTTAATGAATAATAAGAGCCTCAACAATTGCATGCTGGATTCAAGGGTTGGTGCTAACATGATGTCACTCAGGGTCATGCAACAATTAGGCCTAAAAGTCACACGACCTTACAGAAACGTGTGTGGCTTTAAGTCTAGAGCCATACCCACACATGGGGTAATTCAAAATGTGGAAGTTTGCCTCAAAGAATACACTGAAAAAGTAGTCCACATTGACATAGTGGTAGTAGACATCCCAGATGTGTGGGGGATGTTATTGTCTAGGAAGTTTTCCTCAATACTAGGTGGTACCCTTGAGATGGACCTCACTTATGGGAACTTACCTTTGAAAAATGGAACCATAGGTCATCTCCTGAATGTACCAATGACCAGAACACATGTGCAGGAAGCTAGTGATCCCATCAAATATGACAAAGCACATGAACAAATCATGGAAAGTCTTCCTGAATTTTCTCCTAATGATATGCCTTTTGCAACGGAGGAAGACTTTGATTAGATTCAATGGCCAAAGAAAGAAGAATACCAAGAACTCCTAGACAAATATAAAGACAAGGAAGTTGGGAATGTGAAATTAATAAAAACAGGAGAGAGTGATATACTGATTCGACCTTCCCAACAAGAAGTCTTTACAACAAAACCCACCCCCCTCCCTCTGCATAGTACACTAGGGTTGTTCAGGAAACAACCAAGTTCAAAATCAGAGAATACAAGGAAGGGGGTGTAGTATGGATGTGGGATACCAAGAAAGGAGAGCCAACTAATGTCAAAGGAAGTACTTAATTTTGGCTTGGACCTTTCAAAATTGGAAGAAAATCAGTTGACGACTCTTACTACTTATCCACTTTGGAAGGTAGAAGGCGCCCATTACTAGTCAGCAAGCACTTCCTCAAACCCCATCAAGGTGGGGGGACCTGACTTCACAGGTAAGTGCAGGTAAGTAGGTAGGCATTTGCATTCATTGTATATACCATTTGCATTGCATGCTAGAATAGTTTGCTTTCACATTTGTACATATGTTTGTTTTCAGTTTTATATATATGAGTTGGGGGTGATATCACCACCCCAAATGATTACTGATAGTTTATATTGAGATCGAGTAGGTTACATGTTATGCCAGAGATGTTGAGGTTCTCATGTGCTCTATGCTGAGCACATGTCCCTGAGTTGGAGCCAGATGTTATCCCCCACTTTTAGGGATAATGGAGGAGATTATGTCTCGAGGCCCACAGGTCCTAGACATGGAGTATCGAGAGCCAAATCGACTTGAGCATGGCCCTGGAGGGCCCATCTTTTCTTCCTTTCAGCACCTCCACCTTGTCAGCAACAACAAAATCCATCACCTCAGCTTGGTCCTGTAGCAGAGATGGATCTTGCTCCATGAGGTAATGAGTCTGGGTATCATGGTATGTGTCACTTTGATCCTCAAAACCTTTGAATATGTGCATTTAATTCTTTTTGTTTCTAACGGGTGCTTGGATCTTATACTTATCCACTTGACCATGTCTGGGCGAAATCACAGGATGCCCTAGTAAGCTTGTGCCCATAGGTTTTGAGTTGCCACTCGGGGGATTTTTGAAGAGTGATCGTCTGCTCTTGTCATACTTACCACTTTTCATCTTACTTCCCGCTCATCCATCCCTTTACACTGGCCTGGGCATTGGGTTGCCCAATCATCTAAGGGTTGCACCTTGCCTTATGGGAAGAAGGGGCTAAAGGCCCAGAAGGTAAAAGCAGTTGGCAAAAGATAAAAGCCTAAAAATAAAACCTCGAGATGCTTCGCCCAGGGATCCCTGAGAAAGCAATAAAAATCTTCTCAGCAAGAAACAAGAGGGACCCATAAAAATAATAAAACAAGACCTGGTCAGAGGATAGGGGGTCTAATCACGAGCTAGCCTATTAGGTCCATGGGCACCTAGCGGTATGACATTACTGGCAGTTGGTCACCACGCCCAAGATAATGGATCTTGGTGGCATAGCCAAGAGAAAGGGGGTCTCATCATGAGACAACCTTCTCATTTCCGTGAAAGTGCTTGTGGGTAACATTGCCACAACTGGTCACCACGCCAGGGCAATGTCCCCTGATTAGCTTCTTGAAAGAAAAAGCAATAAGAAATAAGAATAAAAGACATGAATGGGCTTGGAAACATTTGCATCTAGGACAGGTGCAGCTCGCCTTGTACAAAGGCACCCACAGGTAAGCCTTGCATTCCCCTGCTATCACTCCACCCCTTGTTAGGACATCCCTTATCCACCTCATCCATTAACATGACTTTGATTTGATATTTTTCGAAAACATCCCATTTTCAGTAGACACTAGCCCAATAGGACGCCATGTCACTTCCTCCAAACTTGCCTTGCAGATTTGTATAATGTCTTTGAGAACTTGACTGGGTAGAAGGGGTTTTGAGCACATGTTTGATAAAATTGATGATTGGATGTGATCGACATTGCTATGATCCCTGTGACTTATGAGCCCATGGAGGGTGTATCTGTTGATGTGCAGGATCATACCCGATGGGCAGGTACCATATTGGACAGGTACACATGGGGAGATGATTAGTTCGGACCTCCATGGGGCTGAAGAGCCCACCAGGTGGATGTTGAGACCCCAGCAGGGGGCAGAGACAAGACAGATGGATTTGCATCGGAGAAGAGGTGGATGTTCAACAGAGGCACCCTGCCAGAGCCTTACCTAGGGGGGTTGTGCCCTCTCCACTGGAACGTTGGCCTTGGAAGGTCCATGACGTCACCCAGGATGCCCATGACGTCATCCAACATTGTGGACGTTTTGGGGAGGCAGTTATGGCAGTTGTGGCACGTGTGGCAGCTTGGAGAGGCCCAAAGAGGGCTAACATTTTTCTCCAGGAGGCCAATACTGCCCTAAAAAGGGCTAATGTCACCCTAGAAAGGGCATGATGTCTTACTTTTCCTTGATTAGGGTTTAATTTATGCCATTTAATGTAAAAACAATATTATTTGGTATTTTGGCCTTGTCGGCCTTTTGGTGACCTAAATTTTATTAAGGTCACTTGGTATTGTATAAGTAGAGAGCTAAAACTCTCATTTCGAATCATCATCTTTCACTCACACTTAGTGAGGTCTGAAATTTGTGCCCTCCTTTAGGGTTTTTGGCTGAAAATTGATGCGCACTTGTTGAAGGAAGCTCTTTCTTGGCTATTTTGGCATTTTCTTGGTGGAAGGTTTACAACTAGGGTTTGGCTATATGAATGTTTGATAAATGTAAGTAAATTTCTGCAAATCCTTCTTTATTTGAATGGTTCTAGTATCTTTTACTTGCATTTTAATGAAATTTGTTGAATTAAACTCTAGGTAGCAAACACATGTTGGTGTCCTTGTTTCATGTCCCTATTAAGTTGTGCTAAGAGCCATTTTTTGTTGAAGATAAGTGTTAGAGCCTTGCCTTAGAAACACTCTACCATTCAATCTTCAAAGCTAGTTGTTCTATTCTTGTCATTGAGCTAAGGAAGGAAGAAAATGCACTAACGCCTAGGGTTTCCACACCTTAGTGAGTCCTTTTTCCCTAGAGTTTGATTGATGAAGCCTTGCCTTAGCAACACTTCATTATTAAACTCTCTTGTCCTTAGCCATAACATTTATTACTCAAGCTAGTCGTTTTAAATTACCTTTTGAGCTAGAGAAGGAGGAAGATGCACTAAGGCCTAGGTCTACTACACCTTAGTGAGTCGTCTCCCCTAGGGTTTGATTGTTGAGGCCTTGCCTTAGCAACACTTCAACATTAAACCCTCGTCTCTAGCCCTGTCACTATCATTTCGACCCTTCAACATTTGTAGCTATTTTTGACTCCATTTGCCCTAATAACGCACTAATCTAAGACTTCTTGTGTTGAGTACCTTGATCACACACAACTTCTAAATATTGTTGAACAATCATTAACTACTTCTAACCCTAGCTTAGACTAACATTCACTAACCCTATTGTTGTTATTATCTACTTGTGTTATACTTATACCTTGCAACATTTATTTATCTTTAAAACAATTGAGTGATTGGCTGAAGCGTTGCTTCCAATGTTGGTATTGATACATTGATGATAAATTGCCATTACACATTGTGAAGTTTCTTCTTTAGCATTTATTGTGAAGTGATACATTGTAATCATTGCTAGTTTACATCATTGATTTGCTTCATCAATATTGTTTATCAATTTCTTTATATCAGAAATCCGTGATTATATGAAGTACTAACCAAGCAAGTGATCTTGCACATGTATAGTTTCCTTGTTGCTTTGTCTCAGGAAGGTACACTTTTGGTTACTATTTCCGATTATCTTTACCTTTATTGGCTGTTAAGCCAGACTTTTTGATCAGTGGTGACTTGTGAGGGGGGAAAACTTTACTTAACCTTTTAAGCCTTTGCCTTCTCAAAACCCCAGGTCACCGGGGACGTCTCCCTTGGGCCTACCACCCTAAACAGAAAGAGTTATCCTATTGAGGTGACAGTGGTATAGGATAGTCTCAGTTACACCAGTTTGCTTCTTATCCATCCATCCTTTACTCCAACTACAAACTATCTGATAACAGGTATGATCCTTTAGGAAGACGAGTTAGGGAGATGTACCCTCCCAATCCCTAATGCCATCCTATGTTTTCCTTGATTTCTAGCAGAAGATCAAAAGAAAACTAGCCTAAACCCTAGGGGGATAAACCCTCTTAATCTTTAGAGTTCAAACTAGACCAAGATAAGGTCTAGGGGGATAAACCCTCTTAACCCCTAGGTTGGGTCTTAAATGCTTCAACAAAATTTAAGATGAATGAAGTAAGGGAAGGGGATAAACAATCTTAATCCTTCCTTGATTTTTCACCAAAATGAGCCAAGGATACAAGATATCATGCAAATATTAACGATCTAATAGAGCATCCACCATGATATGCCCTGAACCAACATTTAAACTTGAAAGGAACACTTACTCAATCAAGTCGCTATTCATGAAGAAAACCCAACTTCATAAAACATCCACCAAAGAAAAGAAAAGCATCCACAAATGATCTCACCAACATAAATCTTTAATCCTCCATGCAAAGCCCCAATCCAAGACAAAATGCTCCAACAAAATTTCAGAAATTCCATACCTCTTTCTCCCTCAAGTTGTGATGTCCAAATGAGAGGAAGTGCACCTCTATTTATAGGGGAGGTGCTAAACTTCCTTTTACATTAAAACATTAATATTTTAAGCTAAATCCCTTAATCTAGCCTATGGAGGGGAAGAAGGCCCTCTTTGACAATTAGTTAATCTGAAATATACAAAAGAAAGGGCTTCTCAAGCCACTTGTACAAAATTAAGGGGCAAAAACCTCCAATAGTGCCCTGTTATCGCACAAGTTGTAGGTTGGGCAAAGCCCAACCCAACCACTAAATGACGACAACTAAGAGGTCACCTACCGAATGTCATCTTAGGCAGGTGTCCCCGTCACTTTAGAGGTGAGGTAATCACCTCAAGGGGGGAATCTCGATGACCCTATGGGGAATGAGATGGAAAAATATGAAGATGGGGATGAAGTCCCTAAAGGTAAAATCTAAATGGTATGAAGGTCTTGGAATGAAGTCTTGGGAAGGTCCAAGGGTTGTCAAGTATGTTGAGTAACCTGCTAATGGTGAAGTACCTACCGTAGACACAAGAAAAACAAGCATATATTGCAATATAATCAATTAGACAAGCAAGTTAAGATGGTTGTCCCTAATAGAAGATGTAAGTAACAATGTATATCAACAATAAAATGACACCATAAGCTGCAAGATAAATGCTAGAAATCAAGTAAAATATACAAGAGAAAGACTAGCTAAATACTAGCCAAACTCAAGATTAAAGATCAGGATACTAGCATGAAAAGACAAGGTTGTTGTAAACACTTTCTGTGGCAAATTATATCAGCCTTATGGAGGTAACTATCAATGTGTTACAGCAAGAAAATCAGCCACTAAAACTCCTCCAAACTTTTCCAAAAAATGCGTTAGAGAAAGTAAGACAAGTGTGCAAACTTTGGGCAATTTCCAATGGTTGATTATAGAGTTATTCAATCAACTAAGTTAGGATTTACGTAGCACTAATGGCTGAAGATGTAAATTTATAACATTATCAAGAACTATCCCTTTGATGGGGACACCCTTATGGCTGTGAGGTGCCTTAAGCACAAGGAACACAATCCAAGTTGCAAAAAGTAAATATGACAAGAAATTACATTTCCCAATGCAATATTTTGTTTCTCCAATACAATACTAGTGCCTTTAGTTATGGGTTAATGGGGTCAAGAAAAAAGAGTTACAATTACTAAACACTTGGGGGTGTAAATCCTCTTACTTCCCAAGGTAAGTAACCTAGGTAGGGTTTGAAGATGACGGGGCTAAATCGTCTTACTTCCTCAACAAAACCCTTGCAAAATTACTTGATAAAATGGTGGAAACTAGGATGGGGGTGTATATCCTTATACTCCCTATCTAGCCTTGGCCAAAACAACCTCAACTTGAATTACAAATGATAATAACAAGGTAAAGAAAGCATACCATTCAAGAAAAAGCCTTAACATGCCAAACTAAACCTCCACAATAGCAAAAAAATGACCTCCTAAGGATAGCGAACCATCATCATCATTCAACCATAACCAAAAAACATTATTACATAGCACCAAAGGGAAAATACTCCAAGTGTAGCGAAAATTTCATACCAAGTACTTCTCACAAGAGGGAGAGTTATGATAAAATGAGATCTTATGATCTCTTATTTATACAAAATGTCACTAAGATAGTTTGTCCACATAATTAAGGGTAAACCACAAGACTAGGGGTAAAGAACCCTAATCTTTCCCCTTTTACAATGTAACATTAAACAATTCACTTTTATTTCACTTTTGCACAAAGAAAAATCCCTAGTTATAAGGACGTCACCCCTTTAGGGGACATTTTGGCCCTAGGAGTAGGTCATTGGTGATGGAGGAGTGCAGAAAGGATTCCCAAATCCACATTTCAAGCATCCCAGCAACTTCCTTCATGATCAAGGCTCAAGCCCCTCAAAATGTCCTTGTGCCAATGCATGTAAACCTCACCACCAAACCCTAACCCCCCTAGGTGACATCATGCCTCTAAAGGTGACGTTTTGCGTCTCCTAGGAAAAATGTTTGGCATGTGGGGGCTAGGTTATGTCGTCCAAGTCATCTTCTAGGCATTCAAAGTTTGATCTCTCTCATCCAGCATGTGGGCCCTTGGCATCCACCTGTGGGCTTCAAGCCCCATGGAAGCCCAAGCTAGGCTTGTTCTTCCAAAACTGTCCACCAACTAGGTCCTGCAAAGACAAATAAGCTCACCCTCCAAGGATCTCAAGTCATAACATCATGATACGTGAATCCAATCAATAAATGAACCACCTAAGCATGTGCATCAAAGATCACTATGTCAAACAATTAAGTGCTCAAAGACATTATGCGACTTGTCAAGCTTGAATATGGGAGGGTTGACGAGGTGTCCTATTAGGTAGATCTTGCCCTAGGTCAAAGAGATTTTCCAAGAGATCCCTCTCTATGCCATGTAAAGTGGGTGAAGTGGTTAGGGTCAAGACTCAATGGGCATAGGAATCATGACATACAAAAGTTCGTAGTGTCTCATTCATGGGTGCCTTTGTAGAGGGTGTGTGGTACCTTCATTTTCAATGCACTTTTTCCAAGCCCATTATTTTTCCATTCTCTTTCTTTCATAAATTTAAGGAAAAGTTGAAGGCCACTTCCCTAGCGTGGTGTCTAGATAATGGCAGTGTCACCCACAAACACCTAGTGGAAATGAGAAGGTTGGCTCCTGATGAAACCCCCTTTCTCTCAGTCGTGCAACTGAGAGCCATTTCCCTAGCTTGGTAACTAGATGATGGTAATGTCATACCACTAGATATTCATGGACATGATAGGGCGGCTCGTGATGAGACCTCCTATCCTCCAACTAACCTTTTAAGCATTCTTAATCATATTTGTTGTGGGTCCCCTTTTTCTCAAATATAAGTGGTTCATTACTTTCTTGGGTGACCCATGGGCGAAGCATCTAGAAGGTGCATACACAGGCTTTTATTTTTTACCCAACATCAATCCCTATGGGCCTTCAACCCTTTCTTCCCATAGAATGAGTGACAACCCCTTCTTGGGTCAATACACCTTAAAATCCCAAGAGATAAGGAGATGGGGGGAAATAGTGATGGAAAGTGGTAAGTATGGTCGGGAATGGTACGATGGCTCTTCAAGGAAGTTCCTAGTAGCAAACCCATCCCCAAGGAAGACCACTTACTCAGGGACAATGTTAACCACCAAGGTGAACTAGGGAAAAAGGCATAATGTCCAAGCATATATCATGAAATCTAGAGCAATCTAAGATAAAACATACTTAAATGCCTTAAATATTGAAATGATGTTCACCATAATACTGACTTGTACCTCATGGAGCAAGGCCCACTGCCTTTCGGAAGCCAGCTGGTGTGGTGGATGCCATCTGAAAATCTGTGACCTATGTGGTGGTGAGAAGGGTCTCCATCTATGCAAAAGGATATTGTTGGCCATGTAGTCTCTTGGCACTCCATATCTGCAACCTGAGGGCCTCGAGACATAATCTCTTTAGTTATCCACAAAATGGGGATAACATCTAGCTCCTACTTAGGAACATGTGCTCACTGTAGAGTGCATGAGAATTGCAACATCCCCTGGTAGACATGTACCTACCAAAAACTCAGACAAAGGGATCAGAGAATCCAAGGTGGTGCTATCACCTTTCATCCACATATATATAGAAATCCAAAATGAAAACTAATCTAGAAAAGAAAAATTTTGACATTTTTTCAAAAATTTCTAAGTTAAGCATGGAATCAATATGCAAGTAGAGCAAATTGAAAATGAAATGCATCTAAACTAGTATGGGCAATCAAGATGAAAATACAGGGCAAAGCAAGATGACTTACCTACTTACCTGGGGCATGGGCCCTGAAGAAGTCATGTGACCTGGATGTAAGGTTGGAGAAGTGATCCATCCACTGGTAATGGAATCTTCCTCTCGTCTAATGTTGTTAGTAAGTACTTTTCTTTATCAGACTTCTTCTTGATGATGTAAGGGCCAAGCCATGAGTTGTTATCTCTTTGGTCATATATGGGCTTGCCTTTTTTTTGTCCCACATGAGCGCAAGACTTCCTTCATTAAAATTGATGCAAGGTGTATTATCAACGTATGGAGGCTTTGTGTGGACTGTCTCTTTGATGATTTCTTCATGTTTCTCATCTTCTTTCTTCAAAATCTGGATAGACCCTAGTTCCTTCCCATGGTATTTTGCAAGTTTCTCTTTGTATTGATATGTCCATGGAAGAAGTGTGTTTATGGAGTTTCCCTACATGAATAGTAGCTCGGATGGATCATACTCAATAATCTATGGAGGCACATCATAATCACATTCACTGACATAATCAAGACCCCTTAGATCCATCACTTGTCTATCATTCTTTTCCCCGCTGGTAAGATTTCATATGTGCCATCTCCCATGGGAATGTATGCATGTGTAAGGCTCATGCTAAGAAAACCCCCAAGGGAAAAGGACCAAGTCCTCGACAAGAGCATCCCCCAAGCATCTGGAACATCGATAACTAATATGTCTATGAGGAGGTTGATATGTGGGAAATCAATCAGAAATACCTCAACGTTTTCACCCACCCCAAAGACCTCAACCCTTCATGAATCAATACTACATACATTTCCATAAGGTCAGGTTATCTTCAAACCAAGTTATTCCATCACCTTTAATGACATGACATTTGTTGAGGTCCCTAAATTAAGCATGCAGTTGTTCAAGCGAAGGCCATTCATGCCTAATGAAAGATAGAAAGGGGGATTCTTGTCCCTTGGCCAATCGAGATACATAGTGTTCAAGATGATGTGAGGATCTTCCTTCTCTGTTGGCACCTATAAGACTTTCAAAACTTCCCTTTTTATATAAGGGATCTTACACATCTCTGTCATTGGGACTATCATATTCAGTTTTCCAAACATACATGCAACATCTATATTTAATTGAATATCATCTGTAGGAGTTGGCTTAGAAAGAAACTCACATACTAGAGGTGGAGGTGGTGGAGCCACCTTCTCTGGCGATGGAAGAGGAGTATCAGGCTACGGTGGAGGGGTTGAAGCTTTGTTTCTTCTAGTGTAGGTCAAATATTCACTCCTTGATTCCTTCTTTTGATCCTCTGTCAATTGATTCAAGGCCCAAAGTCTCCCCTCTCTTTCTCCTCTTCTTCTGGCTTCATTGATCTGTTCTTGGGTAACTTGTTCCTCTTGGAAAACACAAATCATATCAATGAAATTCATATCGTCAAGAGAATCTTCGTCTCGTCGGGGCCATTTATCTTCTCTGTGGGGTTCTTGACACAGGAGACACCAAGCTTCTATATCAACTGTCCCAACTGGTCTCAAAGTATCTAGGGCCTTTGCCTCTTGTTGAGGCCTCAGTTTCCAACCTGTGGCATCTCTCTGTTGTCTGGAAAATTGATGTTTGGGAGCAGATTGATTTCTTTCCACTATAGACAAACGACCCATAATCTGATTCTGCACCTAGATAAATTGAGTATTCATCTGGTCTATCTTCTGAGTTAAGAGGGCAATTGGATCAGGAGCATTCTTGTTGGAAACTTTAGTCTTTGCTTTTACTTTAACACGAGGGTAGTGAAAAGGTTCTACCCTTGAGTCAAGGAGAGTTTCTTCAATATCGACATTCTACTCCTTGGCTTGTGCCAATGATGTGGACTTTTTTTCTTTGAGAATGAATCAAAACTACCCTTCAAAAGAATTCATGTAAAGGAGATGAACTAATGATGTTGTAGGAAGGAAATCTGTTGGAATTTGATTGTACAACCTGTGGTATTAAATTCCTTCAATGTTTCATTCTCCTTTTTCTTTATCTCATTAAACTGAGCCCCAAGCATCCCACCATATGCTTTTGTTGACCATTTGTTCTTGAATAAGTTGGCAAAAGCTTCATAGGAAGTGAGATGATTGTTAGGGAGCCCCCTGAACCAATCAAGAGCTTCTTTAGTCAATGATGAGGCAAATAACTTCATGGCCACATCTTTATGCTCAATACCTGCACTGTCCATGTCTCGGCCCATGACATAAAGATGGTCCTCCGCAATTATCACATTGTTTCTTGGGAACTTTGGAAACCACTTGTTGACTTCTTTTGGCATTGTATTAGGGTATCCTTGGATGTTGGACATGTTGATAGGTTTGTAGAGGTCCTTTTCCCAAGGTGAACCATTGGAGCAAGAGGAAGGGTATTATGGAAGAGGGTTTTAACAATGGGAGACTTGAGAGGAGGCCTTATTTGGTAAATCTTAGAAGGATTGAACCTCCTAGGGGGAAAAGGTTTGGGAAAGGAAGGTTTATGGGAAGGTGGAGTCGCCAGATGAGCTTCAAGATGAGTTCATCAAGAAAGGTGGAAAGGGAACATCCCTTGGGTGGAGTCGTCAGACAAGCTAAGGGAAAGGCTTTGGGATAGCTTGTCAAAGTGTCGTTAGGGTTTCGAGGAGGATTCAAAATCCTCCCTGACAACGGCGCCAAAATGTTATCGCACAAGTTGTAGGTTGGAAAAAGCACGAACCAAACACTAAATGGCGACAACTAAGAGGTCACCTACCCACTGTCACCTTAGGAAGGTGTCCCCATCACTTAAGAGGTGAGGTAGTCACCCCAAGGGTGGAATCTCGGTGACCCTAGGGGGAATGAGATGGAAAAAGGTGAAGATGGGGATGAAGTCTCTAGAGGTAAAATCTAAATGGTATGAAGGTCTTGGAATGAAGTCTTGGGAAGGTCCAAGGGTTTCCAAGTATGTTGAGTAACTTGCTAATGGTGAAGTATCTGTCCGAGACATAAGAAAAACAAGCATTTACTGCAATATAATCAATTGGACAAGCAAGTTAATCTTGTTGTCTCTAATAGAAACTATTAGTAACAATGTATATCAACAATAAAATGACACAATAAGCTGCAAGATAAATGCTAGAAATCAAGTGAAATATACAAGAGAAAGACTAGCTAAATACTAGCCAAACTCAAGATTAAAGATCAGGATACTAGCATGAAAAGACAAGGATGTTGTAAACACTTTCTGCAGCAAATTATATCAGTCTTATGGTTGTAAAAATCAATGTGTTACAGCAAGAAAATCAGCCACTAAAACTCCTCCAAACTTTGTCAAAAAGTGCACTAGATCAAGTAAGACAAGTGTGCAAACTTTGGACAATTTCCAATGGTTGATTAGAGAGTTATTCAAGCAATTAAGTTAGGATTTTTGCAGCCTTAATGGATGAAGATCCAAATTTGTAATAACAGCAAGAACTATCCATTTGATGGGGACGCCCTTGTGGTTGTGAGGTGCCTTAAGCACAAGGAACAATCCAAGTTGCAAAAAGTAAATATGACAAGAAATGATGTTTCCCAATGCAATATTTTGTTTCTCCAATGCAAGACTAGTGCCTTTAGTAATGGGCTAATGGGATCAAGAAAATAGAGCTAGAATTACTAAACCCTTGCAGGTGTAAATCCTCTTACTTCCCAAGGTAAGTAACCTAGCTAGGGTTTGAAGGTGATGGGCGTAAATCCTCTTACTTCCTCAACAAAACCCTTGCAAAATAACTTGATAAAATGGTGGAAACTAGGATGGTTGTATATCCTTATACTCCCTATCTAGCCTTGGCCAAAACAACCTCAACTTGAATTACAAATGATAATAACAAGGTAAAGAAACCATACCATTCAAGAAAAATCCTTAACATGCCAAAGTAAACCTCCACAATAGCAAGAAAATGACCTCTTAAGGATAGCGCACCATCATCATCATTCAACCATAACCAAAAAACATTATTTCATAGCACCAAAGGAAAAATACTCCACATGTAGAAAAAAATTCAGACCAAGTACTTCTCACTAGAGGGAGAGTTATGATAAAATGAGATCTTATGATCTCTTATTTATACAAAATGTCACTAAAATAGTGTGTCCACATAATTAAGGGTAAACCACAAGACTAGTGGTCAACAACCCTAATCTTGACCCTTTTACAGAGTAACATTAAACAATTCACTTTTATTTCACTTTTGCACAAAGAAAAAGCCCTAGTTATATGTACGTCACACCTTTAGGGGACGTTTTGGCATTAGGAGAAGGTGGTTGGTGATGGAGGAGTGTAAAAAGCCTTCCCAAAGCCACATGTCAAGCATCCCAACAACTTCCTTCATGATCAAGGCTCAAGCCCCTCAAAACGTCCTTGTGCTAATGCATGTAAACCTCACCACCAAACCCTAACCGCCCTAGGTGACGTCATGCCTCTAAAGGTGACGTTTTGCCTCTCCGAGGAAAAACGTTTTGCATGTGGGGGCTAGGTTATGTCATTCAAGTCATCTTCTAGGCCTTCAAAGTTTAATCTCTCTCATCCAGCATGCGAGCCCTTGGCATCCACCTATGGGCTTCAAGCCCCATGGAAGCCCAAGCTAGGCTTGTTCTTCCAAAAGTGTCCACCAACTAGGTCCTGCAAAAACAAATAAGCACACCCTCCAAGGTTCTCAACTCATAACATCATGATAAGTGGATCCAATCAATAAATGAGCCACCTAAGCATGTGCATCAAAGATCATTGTCAAACAATTAAGTGCTCGAAGACATTATGTGACTTGTCAAGCTTGAATATGGGAGGGTTGACGAGGTGTCCTATTGGGTAGATCTTTCCCTAGATCAAGGAGAGTTTCCAAGAGTTCCCTCTCTAAGCCATGTAAAGTGGGTGAAGTTGTTAGGGTCAAGACTCAATGGGCATAGGGCTCATGACATACAAGAGGTTGCAGTGTCTCATTCATGGGTTCCTTTGTAGAGGGTGTGTGGTACCTTTGTTTGCAATGCACTTTTTCCAAGCCCAATATTTTTCCAATCTTTCTTTCTTTCATAAATTCAAGGAAAAGTTGAAGGCCACTGCCCTAGCATGGTGTCTAGATAATGATAGTGTCACACACAAACACCTAGTGGAAATGAGAAGAATGGCTCATGGTGAGACCCCCTTTCTCCCAGCCATGCAACTGAGAGCCATTTCCCTGGCTTGGTAACCAGATGATGATAATGTCATACCACTAGATATTCATGGACATGATAGGTCGGCTCGTGATGAGACATCCTATCCTCCAACTAACCTTTTAAGCATTCTTAATCATATTTGTTGTGGCTTCCCCTTTTCTCAAAGATAAGTGTTTCATTGCTTTCTTGGGTGATCCCTGGGTAAAGCATCTAGAAGGTTCATACATAGGCTTTTATATTTTACCCAACATCAATCCCTCTGGGCCTTCAACCCCTTCTTCCCATAGAATGAGGGGCAACCCCTCATTAAGTCAATACACCCTAAAATCATAAGAGATAAGGAGATAGGGGAAATAGTGATGGAAAGTGGTAAGTATGGAACAAAGTTACCGACTTAACGAGAACTGTGACCTCAAAACGAGAACTCTAGCCCTTAAAACCCATATTTTTGCATAAAAAACATGAAAATCAACCCCAAATCAAAAAGTGGTGCTACCGGTAGCACCAATTTTTTAAATAGGGTCAAAATTACAACATTTTTCAAACATGTCCTTCGAAACTCAGACAGTAGCTCAGAAAAGACCTTAAAATCAGCACCTAAATCAAAAAGTGATGTTATAAACAAAATGGTTTTTATTAAATGTAAAAATCATAGCTATTTACGACCAAATTGAAATTGTGACATTGACAAGAAATCCCTACGTAAATAAACAACCCAAAATTGGACCCCAAATGGTAACTTGAATATATATATATATATATAAAGGTTACATTAAAAAATAAATAGATAGGAAGAAAAAAATCTTCACAAATAAAAAATTTTTAAATGATTAAAAAACACATTTACAAAAATATATTCAAAATTCAATTTTAAAAAAAAGATTAAAAAACAAGATGCAAAAAAAAAAATAACTAAAAAATAA
>ML788712.1:133063-144859 GCA_009831015.1 Picea engelmannii | reverse complement strand
TTTTTTAAGTTTTTCTTAAATTTCTTTTATCATTTAAATTTATTTTTTTTAATTTCAATTCTTTTATTTTTCTCAGTTTTTTTAGTTTTTAATTTATAAAAAAAAAATTGAATTATATTTCTTTCCTAAATATTAAAAAATAGTGTTATTTAACTACAATTTTTTTTTATGTATTGAAGTAAAGGTAAACAATGTGTTAAAAATGGTGTTTTCCACTATATTTTAAAAGTATGGAGCAATAAATTAATTGAGACACAATTATATGAAAAATAGTAACTTAAAAAAAGTAAATGGTAAAAAATATTTTTAAGATTGAAAAAAGCATGGAAAAATGACTAGAAACATTGTTGAATAAAAACAAAATTAGAAAATAGATGAAAAATAAGCATTTAAAAAAAAAGGTGTAAACATTGTGGATCGGAAAATTTAAAATATTGAAAAACCACCTAAAAAGGGAGAGAGGGTGCTACCGGTAGCACCATTTTTAAAAACAGGGTAAAAGATTGGACCCCCCAAAAAATGAGAACTCTGTAGAGTTCTCGTTAAGTTGGTAACTATGTTATGGTCGGGAACGATACGATGACTCTTCAAGGAAGTTCCTAGTAGCAAACCCATCCCCAAGGAAGACCACTTACTAGGAACAATGTCAACCACCAAGGTGAAACAGGGCAAAAGGCATAATGTCCAAGCATATATCATGAAACTAGAGCAATCTAAGATACAACATACTTAAATGCCTTAAATATTGAAATGACGCTCACCATAACACTGACTTGTAACTCATGGAGCAAGGCCCACTGCCTTCTGGAAGCCAGCTGGTGTGGTGGATGCCATCTAAAAATCTGCAACCTCTGTGGTGGTGAGTGTTGATGATTGCAGCTTCATGAGACATTCTCTGGATCGTACTCCTCTGGATTGAGTTGAGATGATATGTGAGAACACCTATGTGATGGGTGAGTCGTACTCCTCTGGACTGAGTTGAGATGACTTGTGTTGGTCTCTTGTCGTGCTCCTCTAGATTGAGTTGAGATGACTTGAGATGGTCTCATGCCGTACTCCTATGGACTTAGTTGAGTTGACTTGAGATGACTCTCTAGTTCGTAATCCTATGGATTTAGTTGAGTTGATTTGTTTGAGAGTGACGACCCTTGTGGTAGAGAAGATGTGGACTTGTCCCTAGTGGCAGAGCACTACAAGATGCGTGAGACCCTTGCTATATTGTCAAAGAGTAAGACTATTGTGAAACCCTAATTTGTATTGTGAAGGGTACAAGTCGGCCCTACTATGTCAAGATAATTAATATTGTGTAAAAGATTAATTATATTATTGAGATGTGCAAGTCGTCCCTATTGTGCCAATAGACACATCTATTTGATGAGTTAGGTCATGTATTTATTAGAGATATACATCCCCATTGAGGATCATATCTCATTCTCTCACAACGCATACTTGGAAAGATGAAATTTAGTGCGCACTCTTTTCTATGCGCTATCCTTCTTAGTCATAGAGCACCATATTGTGTGCAATGGGTTTTTTTGTGGAGAGGGTTCTTCTCTTGACAATATAGTAAAGGATTGTTGGGTTTTTCCCTTGTTTAAGAAGGGTTTTCCCAAGATAACTTCTTGTCTCTTGTGCATGGTTATTCTTCTTGTTATCTTGGTTTATTGCAACTATTTAATTGTTGCATTGTTTATGGTTCAAGTTCATGCTAAATTGAAAAGAAACTACATGTGCTTGAGTAACCATTAAAAATTCAACATGGTATCAAAGCAATGTTCCTGAAAGAGCCATTGCACAAGCTACACCAACACCTTTCCAAGCTAGACGTCACCTTGCTGCAACTGCAAAAAACGACCCTTACCCTTTTCCTTGTCAAGCTAGTTTTAACACTTTCCCTTGAGCGTTGGGCCTAAAATCTTCACAGGCAGGGACAACCTAGTCCAGCGCATCACCTACAACTCTCAGATTGAAAATTGAAGAAGTTTGGATTTTTGGCCCTAGGGTTTTTGCAGATTTCGACTTCTAGGGTTTATGTAGGTCGTTGGGGAACTTTTGCAACTCGTTGGGATTCTTTTGACTCTCTAGGACTTCTTGTTGGCAGTCATAAGCCCAACAAACCTCCCAGATACTTCCTCTTGAAAAACGTTAGGGTTTCTAGCCTAGTCGTTAGGGTTTGTGAAGAATTTGCAAGCCATGAGGAACAACACTTTGGTGGAAGATAGGCTTGATGGATCAAGCAACTTCAGCTCCTGGAAGTCGAGATTATGCATCACTCTAGAAGAGAGTGACCTATTGAGATTGATAGAAGGAACTCTACTAGCAACAACTACCGATGAAGAAAAGGTTGAATGGAAGACAGATGATGTCAAAGCTAGGAAGATAATCATCTACTCAATGACGAAAGATGATACCATTGCTACCTTCTTCATGAAGATTTCAGAGATCAGAGATCAGTTAGGTGCCATTGGAGAAACCATAATAGACAGAGAACTTGTCATGATTACTCTCAATGCTCTTCCAAGCCATTGGGAACCATTCATTCAAAGTATCAGTGGAAGAGCAGACTTACCTTAGTTTGATCGTCTATGGGCAGAATGCACTCAGGAGTAAACTAGACTAAGGTAAGTTTTGTATTACATTCCTTATTTGATTTCATCATTACTCTGTAGTAGCTTGCATTTGATAATGAAAGGTATTATCCCTAGTATGGGAGCCCTCGTGACTTGGACCATTATCCCTGGTATGAGAGTCCAATTTATTTTTTTTGGTTGGTTATTATCCCTAGTATAGGAGGCCATTTTGGTTGTTATCCCTACGGGAGGCCATCTTGGTTATTATCCTAGTACAGGACGCTAGATTTCTTTATTGAGGCAGGGATCAAGAAGGAGGACATCGTTCCTTATAACCCTCAACAAAATGGGGTTGAAGAGAGGAAGAACAAATCCATTGTTGAGGCAACCAAAGCAATGATACATGATCAGAATCTACCTATGATTATGTGGGCAGAGGCATCCATGACAGTTGTGTACATTTAGAATAGGAGTCCTCATAAGACTCTGAAGAACATGACTCCCGAAGAAGCTTTCACTGGAGTGAAGCCCGAGGTTGGACACTTTAGGATATTTGGGTGTCCAGTATACATTCATGTACCCAAGGAAAAGAGGACCAGGCTAGACCCTTTAGGAAGAAAGAGTACATTTGTGGGGTACAGTGAATATTCGAAGGCATACCGGATCTACATCCCTGGTCAGAGACAAATCGAAGTTAGCAGAGATGTCACCTTTGAGGAAGAGATAGCCTTCTGAAGATCCAGAGAATCTCAGATGGAGATTGACAGCGAGAAGAAAGAAGAGACAGTACATTCCCCCCCTTCAGTAGTTCAGAGGCAGAAAGTTATTGATCAAGTTGATCCCGTAGCTCCAGTTGATGCTCCCAGAGACATTGCAGTAGGCCAAAAGAGGCCTGCATGGGCTCGACAGACTCTGCAGGAGGCAAAGGAACATGCAGCTCCTCGTGGTACATTTCGAGAGAGCAAGAGACCACAAATATTTTCGAGCTATGTTTCAGCTATGAGCTGCATCATTGATATTGAGCCTTCTTGTCATGGAGAAGCAACAGGTCAACAGGTTTGGCAAGATGCCATGACCAAAGACTATCATTCCATCATGAATAATGATGTGTGGGATATTGTTCTGAGACCGAAATGGAAGTTTGTAGTGACTTCCAAGTGGATCTATAAGATCAAACATGCAGTTGATGGAAATGTGGAGAAATACAAAGCAAGATTTGTGGCTAAAGGATTCTCTCAGGTGGAGGGAATAGATTATGAGGAGACATTTGTTCATGTTGCCCGATACACTTCCATCCATATGATTATTTCCCTTGCGGCATCCATGGGTTGGAGACTACATCGGATGGATGTGAAGACAACCATTCTCAATGGATAAATTGAGGAATAAGTTTACATCGAGCAGCCAGATGGATTTGTGATACATGAGGAGGAGTCTCATGTGTGCAGGTTAAAGAAATCCGTATATGGACTAAAGCAGGCACTTCGTGCATGGTATAAGAAAATTGATGGATACTTGATGAGTTTGGGCTTCAACAAGAGTGTTGTTGATCCCAACCTATACTACAACATTGTTGGTGACGAGTTCCCGATATTGGTCCTATATGTTGATGACTTATTCCTCATCGGTTCAAAAAGCCTTATTGTTGAATGCAAGTGTGCATTGGCTTCTGAATTCGAGATAAAGGACCTTGGTATGATGCACTACTTCTTGGGACTAGAAATGTGGTAGAGGACTGATGAGATTCTCCTAAGTCAGGGGAAATACACAATGGAGATATTGAAGAAATTCGGGATGATAGACTGCAAGCCCATGCCTACAACGATGGTGATGAATCTGAAGAAACTAAGCGAGACTTCTTCTGATTCAGGCAAGATTTATCCACATCTTTACAGACAGTTGATTGGATCATTGATGTATTTGGTTAACACCAGACCCTATATATGCTATAGAGTGAGTGTACTCATTCAGTTTATGAGTCAGCCGAGACAACCACACTGGATAGAAGAGAAGCATGTGTTGAGATATTTACGAGGCACAGTTCGTTATGCATTGAGATATGCCTCCGGTGTAGACATGAGATTGCGGGGATATGCCGATGCAGATTGGGCAGGGAGTGCAGTGGATCGGAAGAGTACCTTTGGTTGTTGTTTTACTTTGGGATCTACCATGGTTTCCTGGTGCAGCAGGAAACAAACTTATGTGACTTTGAGTACCACAGAAGCAAACAAGATTGGATTATGTGTGGCAGTCTACGAAGTAGTGTGGGTTCGCAAGATCTCTACATAATTATTTGGACATGAGATGGATTCCACCGTTATCCATTGTGATAACCAGAGTTGTGTGAATCTCTCAGAGAATCATGTGTTTCACGATAAATCGAAACACATCGAGATCAAATATCATTACATCAGAGATATGGTGCAAGGAAAGAAGTACATGTACAATACCTTTCTACACACGAGTAGGTTGCAGATGTCTTCACCAAACCGCTTGCCAGGACGAAGTTCAAGTACTTTCGTGAGAGACTTGGCCTGGTGGATAATGCCTCCCTAGCTGAAAGGGAGTGTTGATGATTGCAACCTCATGAGACATTCTCCAGATCGTACTCATCTGGACTAAGTTAAGAACTATGAGAACGCCTATGTGATAGGTGAGTCGTACTCCCCTGGATTGAGTTGAGATGACTTGAGTTGGTCTCTTTTCGTGTTCCCCTAGACTGAGTTGAGATGACATGAGATGGTCTCCTGTCGTACTCCTATGGACTTAGTTGAGTTGACTTGAGATGGCTCTCCAGTTCGTACTCCTATGGATTTAGTTGAGTTGATCTGTACGAGAGTGACGTCCCTTGTGGTTGAGCACATGTGGACTTGTCCCTAGTGGCAGAGCACTAGAGAATGCGTGAGACCCCTTACTATATTGTCAAAGAGTAAGACTATTGTGAAACCCTAATTTGTACTGTGAAGGGTACAAGTCGGCCCTACTATGTAAAGATAATTCATATTGTGTAAAAGATTAATTGTATTATTGAGTTGTACAAGTCGACCCTATTGTGCCAATAAACACATCTATTTGATGAGTTAGGTCATGTATTTATTAGAGAGATACATCCTGATTGAGGGTCATATCTCATTCTCTCACAATGCATACTTGGTGAGCTGAAATTTAGTGTTGTTAGCTTTTTAGCTCAGGAGGTACTCTGCATGTTTTGTCTTCTATGCAGATGTTACCTTATGTTAACACTACTAGGCACTTAACTTTGTAATGGGTTTTTATAAAGTTGTAAAGTGGTTCTTTTATTAAAGTGACTTTTTAATAAAGTGTACCTTCTGATTTTAAAGTGACTTTATTTCATAAAGTGCATTTATGTAATAAAGTGAAATGTACTTTAATATTTTAAGTGATTCATTTTGGAGGGAATGAATCATGACCCTTGATCTTGCAAATGCAAGATTAGATCTTGGCCTTTGGATTTAGGGTTGGGGAAGGTGAAAAGACACTTTGGAGGGAAAATGTCATTTTCAGAATTATAAAAGAATGCATTGGATAGTGTGCAAGACACATTGAGAAAAAGAGGAAGAGAGATTTCTGAGGAGAGTTTGGAAAAGAAAGTGAGTAGCAAAAGTTGGCACATTTCCCAAGAGAACTTGGGTGCAAATCCCAAGGAGGATTTTTATGTTTTGAAGTGTTGTTGATTTATTTGTTGGACAGGTCGTATTGTACGGATCCATACAGGTTGTACAGTAGCAAACATTGACACGGAAATCGAGGCAAGAGGTGGCATGGTTTTCGAGGCAGTTTTTCTGAGTTTTCTAAAGGAGGTTGGTCGTACGGACAGCAAGGTACAATAGTCTGTTGTGGGCACTTTTACTGAGGTGTTGTTTTAGCAAATCTGTTCAACTGTACGGACTGTGGAACAGATTACGAGGCCAAATTTTGGTAGGACTGTTTTGGTGTTGTAAGTGGTTTTTCTCTTTCCTGGAAATGTATTGTGGCTGCTGATAAATCTTTCCTAAAACTAATACAATCTCCCTCTTTCTTTGGGTTTCCCCACATTGGGGTTTTCCTTGGCATTTGCATAAATTTCTAAGTTATTCATGGTTGGATGAATGTTGTTCATTGTGTTTATTTCCGTTGCATAATTACTTAGCAATGTGTATTTCTGCTTATGGTAATTTTTGAATGTGGGTTTTAGACATATCAGAGTTCATGCAAGACAGTTATCTCTAGGTTGCTAAGTGTATGACATAATATTAGCTTGTTGATTTTTGTCATTAAAATTTACAAGTGCGCACTCTTTTCTATGCGCTGTCCTTCTTGGTCATAGAGCACCCTATTGCGTGCGCTAGGTTTTTCTATGGAGAGAGTTCTTCTCTTGGTAATATAGTAAAGGGTTTTTGGGTTTTTCCCTTGTTTGAGAAGGGTTTTCCTAGGGTAACTTATTGTGTCTTGTGCATCGTTATTCTTATTGTGATCTTGGTTTATTGCAACTATTGTATTGTTGCATTGTTTATCGTTCAAGTTCATGCTAAATTGAAAAGAAACTACATGTGCTTGAGTAACCATTAAAAATTCAACAGTGAGAAGGGTCTTCATCTGTGAAAAAGGATATTGTTGGTCATGTAGTCTCTCGGCACTCCATATATGCAACCTGAGGGCCTCGAGACATGATCTCCTTAGTTCTCCACAAAATGGGGATAACATGCCCCATCTCCACAATTAAAGGGAAAAGTGGGGGTGTTGGTGCAACATCCAGCCTCCAAAGGCCCTTCAAAACTCTCCATTAAATCAGCAAAACAAACTCCATGGACCCAAGGGATTTTAGAATGGCCAATTTAGTCTCTCTTGGGTCATTTCGACGGAGCAATTTGGAGTTTTGGAAGGGAGGAATATACATGAGGCAATCAGTGTTGCATAAGAAGCTTTACACGGTGTCAAATGACATTCCTCTTTGTCTCTAATTTTAAAGCTTGATCTGTCTAAAGCATATGATCGAGTGTCATGGACATTCCTCCATCTAATGCCACTTCAAATTGTTTTCTCTCTGAGAATGGTTAGGTGGATCATGGGTTGTGTTACCTCCTTGCAAATGGAAGTCTTAATCAATGGATCGACATCTTTCTTTTACAAACCTATGTGAGGATTGCGACAAGGATGTCATTTATCCCCTTATCTGTTTATGCCGATGGCCGAGGGTTTAAGTGGATGGTTGTTGGATGCAAGGGCATGTCTTATGGTACAAGGTGTGTAGGTCGACAGACACTTATCTCTAACTCACCTCTTATTCGTTGATGGCATTTTGTTCTTTTTTCTTGGAAGTGAATGGGAGATTCGAAAAGTTTTGGACATCTTAAATCTCTATTGCCTGGGGATGGGTATGGAGGTGAACAGATAGAAGTCAATTGCTTATTCATATGCCCTAGAGGATCAACTTCAGACTCAATTGGTTGCTCTTCTTCCCTGTGTAAGAGGGAATCTTGATGAAGGTATCAAGTATCTTCGTTTTGTCATCAAGCCCAACAAGTATAGGAAAGCGGATTGGCAGCGGTTGGTTGGTTGGGTTGAAAAGAGGATCCATTTTTGGTCTAGCAGGTGGTTGTCTAGAGAAAGTAGACTTATCCTGGTTAAAGCAGTGTTGGAGGCCATTCCCATCTATTGGCATCTGTTGGCCCATATTCCATAGAGATCTTGTAGTTGATTCGTAAGTTGTTTCAATTACCTCTGGAGAGGTAGTGGTGAATACGAAGGTCTACATTTCGCTAGCGAGAAGAGGATTGCTCTGCCCAAAAGGTGGTGAGGTTGGGGTCTTTGTTGAGAAGTGTAGCAAAGAAGGTCTTCCTATATGTGGTGGTGTCCTAGCATGGTGGGGGACAATGAAACTAGCCAAATCGACGTGTTAAATCTCCATCTTAAGTTTTACTTAGAAAAAAGTACATTAGATGTGTTATATTCTTTTGTTGACTTAATGAGCACATTTTCTAAGGTTAAAGAGAAAAATAATTTAAGTGATTGGTCTTTTAATCTTGACCATGGAGGGTTAATCCTAGCCCTTGATCTCATTGAGATGTTAGGGTTTCTCTTGCTCATGGAGATAAAAAGAAGTCGACTTGGTGGGTGGGAGTAGTATGCATTTGAGAGAGGGGGAATTTCATCTTGAGGAAGAGATTCACTTGAAGGTTTGTTGGAGGAGAGATTTTCAGGTGGATCGACTTACATTCTCAGCCATTTGCAAAGGCCATACTTTTGTTTCTAGAGAAAGTCGTACAGGGTGATGCAAGGGGTCATACGCACTGCGCAGAGGCTCACGGTTGGCTTCTTCTGGGTCGTTTTTGTTGGTTTGTTGGATTGAGAGAGGGTCGTACAAGTGTTGAGAAGAGTTTTGTTGGGGTTTCTCTCAAATATTGGCACATATCCATTTTCTTTGTAAGAGATCTCTATATTTTCTACTACATAATAAAAATCCACAAACTAAAGAACCGATTTTCCCACATTGGGTTTTTCCAAGGGTTATTTTACCCAAAAAATTTGGTGTCTCTCATGTGATAGGATTGTTGTTATTTTCTTCATTGTTCCTCGGTTTATTTTTGCTGTGCAATTTTATTTTTTTGTGAAGAAACCTAGTTGTAATTGTTAAATTACAATTTCAAAATTATTATATGCTGAATAATCTTTCTGAGTATTAAAATTGTTGAAGATTTTTGGTTCATATTGTTGGGTTTTAGTGGATTCACATGGTATCAAAGTCGTCTTGTTGAAGTAACAACATCAACGTATAGGGTTAAGGAGATCGTTTTCAGATCTTGTGCAGAATTAGTTTGTAAGACAGTGCTAGGATTTGGATATACACACTTTCAGCAATGGCCATGACATTAAGAGTGGAGAATAGATTTCAAGGTGCTCAGAACTTTCCAACCTCAAAAGAGAGGGTTACCAAAATCTTGGATGTCAATGATGTCTTTGAACATGTTGATGATAAAGCAACAACTCTTATAGATGCAACTTTGTTGGGAGCTTGGAAGAAGGGTGAAGTGAAGGCTATGAGCATAATCCTTGACAGATAAAGGATCACATAATCCCACACCTTTCAGGGAAAATGTCTGCTAAAGACATGTGCACTGCCTTGAGTGGCATCTATCAGAGTAAGAGTAAGATGGAAAAGGGTGAAGGTGTGGTTCCCTACCTCACTCGTCTTACACAGATCAGGGATGAGATTGTAGTAGTTGGCTCAAAGACAGAGGATTTTGAGTTAGTATGTATAGCCCTAAATGGTTTTTTAAGGTCACGGGACACATTTGTGCATGGAATTGTAGCTTGGGAGAAGCTCCTTGACTGACAATGCTTATGGGATGATTTTGTGCAAGAGGAGATTTGCCTTGTTCATGCAAGTGGTACATCTACATCACCTCAGATTGTGGATGAGGAGGCTTTGGCTCTTGCAAGCAAAAGCAAGGGAAAGTCTAAGAAGAGGGGCTCTGGGAGGGGAGCAGGAGGAAAGAAGAAAAACATTGACTTCTCCAAAGTCAAGTGTTTCCAGTGTCACAAGTTTGGACACTTTTACTCACAGTGTCCGGAAAAGAAAAAGAATAAGCCACAAATGGAAACCTCTGCATGAGTAGAGGATTTTTGCAAAAGATTTGAGGAGGATTTCTGCCTTGTTGCTTGTATGTCAAGCTCAGTTGTCACAAATGTTTGGTATGTGGATAGTGGTGCTTCTTGTCATATGACTGGGCACAAGGAGTTCTTCAGTAGATTGCAGGAGGGAGGGGTGAATATCCACATTGAGCTAGGAGATTATGCGTGCTACAAGGCGCAAGGCATAGGCACAATGTAATTTCAGAGGGAGACAAGTAAACCACTCTGCTTTGCTGACGTATTGTATCTTCCTGGTCTTACCAAGAACCTCACTTCAGTTTCAACCCTGGAGGATAAAGGGTTTGAGGTGACCTTCCATGGAGGAAAGGTGTACATTAGACCAAAGGGGTCTACGCCCAAGATGGATAAAGTGATTAGGGTTCGTAGTGAGAATGTATATAGATTGCATTTTGAGCCAACGAAAGCATTAGTCAGCAGTAGCACATATTTGAGTGAGTTATGGCCCAAACAGATGGCACATTTACATTTTGGTACATTGAGTCATTTGAGACAGGCAGTTATAGGAGTGCCTAAGTTTGCAGTAGAGAGGCATGACACCTATTGTTAAGTTTCTTTCTTAAGCTGTTATTATTAATCCTAGGTTCAATAGTAATTATTACAGTTATAACAACAACATAATAAGGATCTTACTGAAAGAAACAAGATCATAGAGTACACAAGCATTTATCCTGGGAAACCCTCAAGGGGAACAAAACCCAACAAAACTTCTTTAATATAGATTCAATAACCAAGTACAGTACCAAAATAATTCTCTCTCTACGAGAGACAAACTACCATGATGCTAGACTAGAAAAAAATCAAAGAACCATAGCCAATCCAATGCCAAGACAATAAACCAAACACTAGAGAATATCCTCTCCCAAGCAGTGCACCTCTCTCTCTTCCTTCTTCCGGCAACTGGTAACTGCAACTTCCTTCAATACTTGTGCACTAGATGAGTGAGTTGAGTGAGTGAACAAATGAGGTGTTGGCTTCCTTTATTTATACAAATTGGCAAGCGTTGAAAGGAGGTGTCTCTTCACTGGCAGGGCCAACTTCCATTTCTGGGTAGTTAGAACCACTTTAATTTGCCTGGGGGTCGACTTCTTAATTTGCATATATTACATTTAGGATTTGACCAATCCGCAAAAGGGGATAAGAATATCCTTTGCAGTTACACAATATTTCAACAACTATAAGGCTTGCGCCTTGGGCAAATATGCCCACAGAGCATTTGCATTTAGTGGGCATAGGTCCAAGGGGATCTTGGATCTAATACATTCAGATGTTTGTGGTCCTGTTATAGCGCAAGTTCTAGGTTGGGAAATGCCCGACCCAACCACAAAGCAATTGCTACAACTTGGGAATCCTACACCCAATGTCACCTCGATGTAGGTCCCGCACTTCAAGGGTGACTAGGTCACTCTAGGGAGGCGATCTCGGTGACTCTAGGGGAATGTTAAGGTCCTAACCCGCACATGGGTAGATTAATGTATTCGGATGTAATAAAGGTCAATATTAATAAGACCTTTCAATAAAAGAGAATTAGGCGGATGTAAGAAGACCTAATAGAAGCTTCCGCTTCTAGAAGGAT
>ML788712.1:106364-127854 GCA_009831015.1 Picea engelmannii | reverse complement strand
TTTCTGTTCAAGTGCTATTTCTGTTGCTATTTCGTATATCATTTCTGTGTATTGTGAAGATTATGCTGGATATTTTACTGTTATTCTGTCATTTCTAGCATTTCGTTTCTGTTCTGCATATTCTATATATCTGGTATCTTGCAGGGAATGGAGATGGAGATGGAGATAAGAGGAATTCAAGCCCCTAGAGGTCAAGTCTAAGTGGGAAGTGTTATCGCGCAATTTGTACTTGCCCAAAGCCAAAGGCAAGTGATCATTAAATTGGCATAAAATGAGGTTGTCCTATCACTATCACCTAAACATGACACCTCTTTCTCTTTAGGGGTAGTACCCTAGGGGAGACGTCCCCGGTGACCTGGGGGTTTAAAAAGGCTAAGGTAAGAGTATCAGGAAAGTCCCACCCCTCTCACAGGTTACTCTAATCAGAAAGTCCCAAAGGTTTCAATAACATGAAGCAAAGTATTACTTAAGTGTACCTGCCCGGAACAAGACAACAAGAAACACAATATTTGCAAGTACCAATTGATGTTAGTGCTTCATAAAACCATAGACTTTGAATAAAAGCATAAGCTGATATAAAAGATGAAGCAACATAAATATTTATAACAACAATGTATATATAGTAATAGCTTCACAATTATGCCTCAATAAAGCTTCAACAATGACCAACAATGATAACCTAAAATTGGCAAAATGCTAGTATTTGTCAGAAGCAATGGAGGCAATGTAAAATCAGCTTTAAAACTTGTTTTTAAGGTGATTTTGTTGTTGTTATAAATGGTTGAAGCAATCTATTGCAATAGCAGCAAGATAGTTAGTAGGTTACTCCAATCTAAGGTTAGAAATGGTTAGTAAAGATCTTGAAGTAGATGGTTTAAAGGTTGTTTTAGTCAATCAATCACTTGTGAGGTATGAACTAGTGCCTTTAGGGTAAATGGAGTCACTATTGTAGCGGAAATTCTTAGGGGAAACAAATGATAATGGGTGAGATAAAGAGAAGAGGGAGGATGGTTCAGGGGTTAGTAACCTAAGGCCTCAATCATCCAAATCCCTAGAAGGAAAAGGTTGCTAGGAAGTAGGTAACCCTAGGCCCTAGCGATTTTCCTTCTTATTTAGGTCAAGCTTGAAATAAATATGAAAGCTTAATGAAGAAATAGTACTAGAGTGCTACTAAGGTAGGGCTCTAGTATATCCTTCAAGGGAGGTGTATTCTAGCAAAATCAAGTAGGTGAAGAGTTATTAAGAGAAGCACAATAACATGTGCTTTTCTCCTAGGGTTTCACACTAGCAATTTCATAATCTTATAAATGAACAAGTAAAATATACCATAACCATTCAAAAAGCAAAGAAGGATTGCAGATTTCTACTTACTCCACCAAGAATAATCTAGTCACAAACCCTTGTTGAAGACTTTCCACCAGGAAAATGCAAATATACACCAATAAAAGCTCCCTCCAAGAGTTGCGCACCACTTAGTTCAGCCAATAAGCCTTAAAAGAGGCCAAATTTCAGACCTCACACTTGTGTGAGTGAAAGATGATGAAAAATATAAGAGATCTTTCCCTTATTTATACAATACAAATGACCTTTAATTACATTTTAGGTCAAAAAAGGCTAACATGGCCAGTTTACATCAAAAATCCAGTTTTACACAAAATTGACAATAAAAACCCTAATTTTATCTTTTTAGGGTGACATCATGCCCTTCCTAGGGTGACGTTGGGCCCCCTCTTAGAACGTTAGGCCTCCAAAGTGAAACGTTGGGGCTCAAAACCCCTCAGAAACTGCCACACGTGCCAACCAAAGCCGCCCTCATGCCTAAAATCCCAATTGGATGACGTCAAGGCTCAAAATGATGACATCAAGGGCCTTCAAGGGCCAATGTCATGGTGGGAGGACAAGACCCCCCTGGGTCCAAGCCTGTCAAAGTGCCTCTGGTGGAAAGTCCTTCCTTTTCTCTGGTGCAAGCCTCTAGTATCGCTCTACCACTTGATGGGGTCTCAACATCCATCTGGTGGGATCTTAGCCTTATGGAGGTCTGAGATAATCATCTCCCCATATGTACCTGTCCGTCGGGCATGGTCCTGCAGCAACAACAAGTACGCCCTCCATGGGCTCATAAGTCACGGGGATCATAGCAATGTCAATCACATCTAATAATCAAGTTACCCAAACATGTGCATCAAACCCCCCTTTTCCCAGACAAATGTTCAAGGACGTTATGCTATTTAACATGTCAGGTTTGGAGAGGGTCTCGGGATGTCCTATTGGGCTAATCCTCCTCAGGTGTGGGGTGTTTCCAGGTGAAGACCAATCAAGGTCATGTAAATGCATGAGATGGTGTAGGGGATGTTTGGGCAAGGGATGCAGTGATAACATGGAAATGTAGGTCTTACCTGTGGGTGCCTCTGAAGAGAGTGAGTTGCACCTTATCATGGATGCAATTGTTTTCTAGCCCATTCAATGCCTTTTTACTCTTTGTCTTATTGCTTTTACTTTCAAGAGAATAGTTGGAGGAGACTTCCCTGGCATGGTGACCAGTGGTGATAGCGTTACCCACAAGCATTTCACGGAGATGAGAAGGTTGGCTCGCGATGAGACCCCCTTTCTCTTAGCTATGCCACCAAGAGCCACTACCTTGGCGTGGTGACCAGATGAATAGCAGTGCCATACCGCTACATGCTCATGGACCTAATAGGTTGGCTCATGATGAGACCCCCTATCCACCAACTAGGTCTTGAGTTTTATTTTATTTTGTGGGTCCCCTCTTTTCTTGCTGAGAAGCCTTTTATTTCTTTCTCGGGGATCTTTGGGAGAAGCATCTCAAGGTTTGATCTCGACTTTTAACTTTTTCCAGCTAATTTTACCCTCTGCGCCTTTAGCCCCTTCTTCCCACAAGGCAAGGTATAACCCTTACTAGCTTGGAAAACCCAATGCTCGAACCAATGTAGGGTATAAATGAGAGGGAAATGATGAAAAGTGATAAGTATGGAAGGACTAGATTCCACCTAGGAAACACCCCAAACTTAAGGAGGATTAGCCCAATAGGACACCCTGAGACCCTCTCCAAACCTAACTTGTCAAATTGCATAAAGTCTTTGAGCATTTGTTTGGGGTTAAAGGGGTTTTGATGCACATGTTCGGGTAATTCGATTATTAGATGTGATTTATATGCTATGATACATGTGACTTATGAACCCCTGGAGGGAATACTTGTTGTTTCTGCAAGACCTTGCCCAGTGGACAGGTACACATGAGAGAATAATTAGCTCAGACCTTCATGAGGGTTCAAAGCCCACAGATGGACGCTGGAACCCCAGCCAGGGGGTCAGAAGAGATTGAAGGCTTGCACAGTGAAGGAAGAGGACGTTGCTTTTGGAGGCACCCTGGTAGGCCTAAATAATGAGAGGCCACCCTTCCTCACCTGGACGTTGGCTTTGGAGACCTTGGACATCACCCTAATAGCCCCATGACGTCACCTAGAGCTAGGGTTTGACATTGAGAGATGTTGGGTTGCATTTTTGGCACGTGTATCACGGAGGAGGGCCTTTGGAAGCCCAACGTTTTACTAGATGACCTCAATGTCTCATGTGTCGAAGATTAAAATCACAACGAGGATTTTTTCTCGCAAAGTATTGCTAAAGCCTATTACTATAAGCCAACAAGATATATAATACTAGTAGGTGGGACCCCCTTATATATTGGGAGATCATATCTAGTTCTTATTTCATGTTATGTTGTTGTTCGACACTGCTACAAAGTTCTACATGATTGATGAAATCTTGGTTTTATTGGCGATGGATAAGGTCTATTATGTGTTGGTTCTAATTGCGACAAATGAATGATGGATAAGGCAGGTTATGTGTGTTTTTGTTGCTCTAAGCTCTAAATTTCATGTTACGATGGCCTATGTTATCCATTGTTACCCTTCCTATCTATTCTTGGATTCATTACTGTGACACCTGCATAAGAGACATGTTAATAATAATATATAAGAGCAGTTGAAAAGAGATAAAAGAAATATGACAAAGTGCAAAACAAAGAAACTAGACTATACTAATATGTTGCACTATGCATTTTGAAGTTTAGGTGGATTGTTGTTAGTCCTAGCTAATGGGTTAATGGCTATACGATTTATTGAGTTATATGGAAATACATGTGATATGCGCTATATGGATTGGATTTCTCAATGACAACAGTTAAACAATTTATATGGATTGGATTGCATAAGTCTGATATGTTGCTGAGCCAAAGCCTATTTCATATTTTTAAGGAGTTATCGTGTATGGTTGTAAAGGAACTATTTACTAATCAATCATGCATGCAGGAATGAGCTTCTTCAGCCGAGGTAGCCATGGCAGAGGCAACCGAGGGAGAGGTAATTGGAACAAAGGCCCAAGAAGGCCAAGATTCTACATACACTTTGATGTTGACTCGCAAGAGTTAGACCAGTTGTTTCAAGCCGGATTTTTCAATTGGATTGGACAAGGAGTGGTCCAACCTAGGCCTGAAAGGCCTCCCTTCCAAGCACCACAAGCCCCTGGTATTCTCGTGCCCCCTCATGTCTCATTGCAACCCGAGGTTCCCGAAAATGACGGATGGCAAGAGATTGTCCACCCGATAGTCTCCCAACATCGTGGCTGGCCCAATTTATGCTTACCTGTTCCCCCACCTAACAATAAGATTTTCCAAGCAACCCCTACCCACTCACCAGTGCAATCCTCCCATGCTAGCAAAAGATTAAAAACCAGGCCCACCATGCCCCTGACAAAGGAAAAGCCATTGATGCCCCTTCCTCACCCTCTAATGGCTCTGATAAATCTGTGTCTTCCCGGATGCATTTGAGGGACGATTGTTCTCATGTGATCAATGAGCTTAGGCCTAAAGGCTCAGCGTAGCCAAAGGCAAATTCGGAGAAATCAAAGGGTGACAACAACAATCAAGGAAGGATTGCATCTCAGAGTGGGAAATATGGTTTTTGAGTTTTATTTTATTATTGTTGATGACAGTTGACTTCAGAAGTTTTTTGGACAACATGTTTTCTTTAGATATATGAGTAACATATTTTTGAAAATAATTTCAAATATCAATGAGATAAATTGTCAAATATGAATGTGATGATGGGATTCACAAGGAGGGGTGTTTTGTTTAATTAACTAGTTATGTTATGATTGTTAAGAACTAAAGGGAGTCACAAGGGGTCCCACCTACTAGATATTATTTATTTATAACCCTTATTATGATTATCACTTTTCCCCCTAACTAAAAAGTTGGTTGAGTTTTTAATTAACTTAACCAATGAGGTAGTTCGACTACTTCAACCAATTCTAATTTGCTTAAAGGCAAAAGAAAAGGGAGGAACAAGAGGAGGCATAGAAGGAGATGCATACTAAGGTTTGCTCTTTGAGTTTGTGTTCAGATAGTTCAGTGTTCATTCATTCCTTAATTGATCACAAGCCTAATTCTTTTTTATGATAGCAGGTTCTTATTGTAGACAACAATATTCAGGGTTGAATTACATCATTCAGACACTTGTTTTTTAGAGGTGTTGATCTATCTTTGATAGTCAGTGTAGACTTGTTTGTTTGTGAATTAGTTTTCATGATTGACAAAGGCTATTGTGCAGAGTCGAGTGGGCAACAATCTGTGGCAAGCTGATCCATCTTTTAGAGTTCAGTTTTGATTTTCTGTCAGAGGTCCTTTTGTATGTTTCATCGGGGACATCTAAGTTTGACTTTGGTCCAAAACTTCTTCACGGAATTTTGTAAAGGGAATGACTCTTTGATGAATTGGAATGAAATAAAGGATTGTTTTATGTCTCATCTGTCTTGATTATCATCTTGGTGTCTTTACTTCTATCTCTACATTTATTTCAGCAACTGTTATATTCAGAAAATCATATTAATAAAGAATTTCCCAGCAAGCTTTTATTTATAAAAAGACTATCCTAAGCACTTGTAATCAATACTTGTGAGTTAGGATATTATTTTTGATGGCTATAAACATAGGGTGACATTCCCGTCTATTTTTCTTTAGCCAAGCAGAATCTGAAAATGCTTGAGTAAGATCATTTCATATACTTTCCTCAACATTTATTTGGCGACCATACTGGGGATATCTTCAATATCTCTCTGGTTAATTTCTATACTCGATTATCATCGGATACATCTTTTTTTTCCGATATTGATTCTTTGACTGTTTTACTTCTTAATGATTGTGCTTGTTGCAAGGCAGTCCAATATTGAGCCCGGTCTTCAAGATCAGCCCAGCATTGCTTTAAACCTGTTTAACACCATTTTAGACACTCCCAATACCCATGCTTAGCTTAATCATTCATGGGAAGCAATTGACCAAGATATTAGTGCTCAAGAACGATGGGAAGCTAGATGTAGACAACCTAGAAATCAACAGTAATCTTCTTGTTTCTTCAGTTTTGGCCTTTCTTTCATGTCCTTAGACTCTCGTGTTTCTAGAAGAAGAAGAGGCTTATCACCTGAAATTAGTCCTATTGTTGAAATATGAAGAAGGAATGTTGTGTTATCTACCCAACAAAGTGCTCTAAAGAGAACTTTGTTTGATTCTTCAAGTTCGTCTTTTTATCCTTCACCTATCATCCACAAGATGGCATCTAGTGATCGCTCTGGTGGCACTGGAAGTGCTTCCTCCTCTCAGTCTTCATCTTCATCAGTGATTGGTAGCTTATATAGCCACCATATCCATGTCCAATCTACCACAAATACCACCAAAGTCATTAAAAAGTATGGGCTTTTTCAGTTTGAAGAAGATGCCACAACCACACCATGGCATGTGTCCTCTCCTCTTAACCCAACACCTACTACTCGTCCACTTCCTAAATTCAAAGAACATCTTCCTAGGTTTTCAGGAAATAACACTCTCACTACAAACAAACACCTGGTGGCATTTTCTAATGCTTGTCACAACATAGGAGCCAATGACAATGATACTTGCATGCGCTTATTCGTCAAATCCTTGGAGGGAAAGGTTGCGGCCGATTTCTTTGACCTTCCTCCTGAGATTTTGTCTACTTGGGAGGAGTTAATCTACTGGTTCAGATCCACTTATGGACAATCTAAAAGCCCAGCCGAGAAGTTACAGGAATACAATAACATTGCCTATAAGGATGGTGAAACCATCAAGTCCTTCAACTTGCGTTTCACTAAGTTATACAATCAGATCCCTGAACTCATTCGACCTCATAACCAAGCCGCTTTCATGCATTACTACAATGCATTACCTTCCCCCTACCATCATAGGCTTGAGAAAAAATCCATTGATAATCTCGGTTCCTCTCTGCATACTTGTTTAAAGTATGAATAACAGCTTGAAAGAACAGGTCTTCCTCGAGGAGAATCGGTTAAACAGACAGACATGTACGCCCTCTTATAGCTAGTACAAGACATGAATAATCGTATGATAGCATCCGAGCAAAAAGGGACTGTCTCACCTCTCACCCCTGAAGCTTCATCCTCTTTTGCACCCCTCTTTAGAAACCCGATTGAAAATAATTTTCAGCCTAAAGCTATCTTGCCTCAAAGTTGGTGTAATTTTTGTGAAGAACACCACAAGGAAGCCACATGTGAGCTAAGGAAGAGTGTCAAGGATAAGATCTTTCGTAAAAGACCAGAAAATACTATCGTTGTCCTAGATTTTGCAGAGCCAGAAGATGTCATGGTCATCAACACTAGGAGCAAAGCATATGCCCTCAAGGGCAAATTTGATCATCCCTGCAATTCTTCTAGCCCGAGCCCATCCTCACTCGCTGCTACTGTTCAGGTTCCTAAGGTTCCTGACAGTCAAGGAACAAATTCATCTCTCCCCTCTTCCAACTACAATATCTTGAATCAGTTGGCCAACATCAAAGCAGATGCAACCCTTCTGGACATGGTTTTCGTCCCTGAACAACAGATGCCTCTGAAACAATTCATGGAAGGAAAATCTTCTGTTGTAGCCAATCTTTTTGAAGAAGTAAACGAAGAGGATTCGTCTGTAAATAAAGTAGGTGTACATAGCTTTAGATACCCTGTAAAAAATCCCCATTTTTACATTTTTGTAAAGATTATGGATAAGATTGCCCATTGTTGCCTCATTGATGGCGGTTCGAGCCCAAGTGTGATGTAAAAGATTATTATGGAAGAGCTAGGCTTGTTGTGCACAAATGAAAATGCTAGAAGCATGCTCTCCTATAATAGCCTACAACAAACAACCATATGTGAGATTAAAGATGTAACCTTTGTTTTGTGTGCACACCCTGAAATAAGGACAACCCTTAGTATTCAGGTAATTGATATGCCAGTAA
Organism: Picea engelmannii; assembly: GCA_009831015.1. Lineage (NCBI taxonomy): Eukaryota > Viridiplantae > Streptophyta > Pinopsida > Pinales > Pinaceae > Picea > Picea engelmannii. The sequence continues at coordinate 119,537 of ML788712.1, read as the reverse complement.
GAAATTACTCAATCATCTTGGGAAGAGATTGGAAAGCCTTAACGGGTGGATACCTCTCACTCAACGGAACACATTTATCCGTTCCGCGGTGTTAGAATATAATGGATGTGCTCGTTTAACCATAGACAATATCACTATTGTCATCCAACCATAGGTCAAAGCCACCCCCGAGCACCTTAACCTTCACAGAGAATCATTCTGGAAGCAAACCCTAGGCTAGATAGCCAAACAAAGGGTGGTGCACCTTTCTCCAAGGATAGCGCACCAAGCAAGAGTTGATCAGAGAGTCCAAACCATAACCAAGAGATAGTCCAAGCCAAAACCGAAATCTGCTAGTTGCAATGACAGCTCTCCTCCAAACTTGCGCACAAACTGGCCAACTGTAGTGCGCACAAGTGTTGCTTCTGCAGTTTTGAGAATGCCTGCCAAATGAAGACCAGCCTCCTGTATTTATACTAAATCTGGCAAACTACCTGGGTTGACTTCTCTTTCTGGGTACTTATTTACTTAGTATATAATATTTCCTTTAGCCAACTTCTTCTCTTGGAGGCTAATAACCTAATACAAGTTATCCTCTTGAGCCGACTTGTCTTCTAGGGTTATTAGCCAACTAATTAGGGATTCTTCTTGCTTCCCGGAATATTTTATTCTCGTCAGGTTTACACGTGGAGGTAAATACCTCCTGCAACTACCATAACATCAACACTCCCTCCTAGTTAGGGAGGTATTGAAGGTAATGGTCTTGAGCACAAACATACCATTCACCTGGTAGCATCAACATAGTCGTATAGACTATCTCATGACTAGATCATGAGCACCATCATCACTATCAGTGTCATTAGCTGCATCATCTCTCGAAACCATACTCCATCTGAGTAATCAGACACGATGCTGGATAAGTGACTCACTCCACAAAGTGACACAAGAACCATTCTTCTAATCTGAACATATGTCCTAGAAGAATAAATGTCCTGGACCATTTTCCATCTGGGAAATCTTTGTCCATTGATCATCCATCTAGTTGATTAAACATTTTCCAACACTACTAATAGTCTTCAAGGCAATCGGAACAATGTCATTCAATAGAACACAACTGTGTCTATCCATAGTAGTACACAACTACTACCCAGTGGTACACTACCACACCAAGTAGCACACAGATACTTGATCAGTGACATATAGTCACAATCAGTGGAACACATCCACCACAATAGTATACATCTATTGTTCAGAGACATGTAGTCTCCATAACAATCATATCATCTAATATCAACCTGCACATAAAACATTATTATGATATAAACTGAGTCATCTGGGCCATTCTTCCACTCACATCTGTGAGGTCTGGAAGAGCATCTGCCCTCAGAAGGTAAAACATCAATGATGAGCTATCTGGACTATTCTTCTCAAGCAAGGAAGAATGATTGTCCCAATTTTTTAGCCTTGACCATTCCCTATCCGGGCCATTCCTCCGGCACTAAACAAAGTGCAACCTGAAGAAAATGAATCTACCCTAGGGAATGCCTGCCTTGATTGTTGAACCTGGACCATTCACCTATCTAGGCCATTCCTCCGGCACTAAACAAAGTGTAGCCTGGAGAGAATGAACTTTCCCTAGGGAATGTCTATCCGGACCATTTCCAAAGGAAATGACTGTCCTGCACTAACCTCCAAAACGGACCATTCTTCGAAACTGCTCACAACTGTGAGCTTCGAAAGAATGACTGTCTAGCGAGGCAGACCAGTCTTCTTGACCACTACTAAGAGTGACCGTAAAGAAGAGAGACTGTCCTAGACCATTCCCTATGTTAACCACAAGAGGAATCACTGTCTATGGTACATCAACAATCCATCGAACCATTTTCATTACAAAAATGACCATTCGATCTTGACCATTGTCTGAACTGGAAAATGTTTGTCCGTCAGAAATCTCAAACCACTTTCCGAAATGGAAAGGAACTGTTCATCCTAGACCATTTTTCGAACATGAAAAATGATTGTCGATAAATCAATAACACATCAGTGCTCTCTCCCAACCTGGGAGTCATCTCTTCTTTTTTCAATAAGGAAGTCGTCTCCACGAGCTCCAGCTTGAGTACACAAACTTTTTCATCTTGGACAGAGGCTTCACCAAAATGTCTGCTTATCTGCTCATCTGTGGAGATATATATTGGAGAACCACTTTCTCTTTTCTGGACTTCATCACGGAGAGTGTAATGCTTGATTTCAATGTACTTCGGTCTTTCTGGAACACTGGTTTTCTCTGAAGGCTTCATATAGCTCTGATCAATGTAGTATATCTTTGTTGGATTCATCTTTTGTTTCCTGCTAGTTCATAACATCGTGGCAGGGCTCAAACTGGAACATATCTATGAGAGTTTGTCATGGATTAGCAATCCATCATCCTGGATTTCTGAGTAACCATTATGATACAATATCTCTGTTATAGAAATATTTTCACCACGCATCTGTTGTGTATTGAAGGCTCTGCACCAAGTTGTTTGAATCCATACAAGATCTTCTTCCATCTGCATACAAGGGTCTCTTTCTGGTATACCTCAAAGCCTTTGAGGTTGCTCTACATGTAAACTCCAACCTATGGATATTGCGAACGATATACTGGCTCATTTAGAGGTATGTCTAGTTTACAAGCAATCATCATAGCCTTCTCCCTCCATCTGGGAGAACCTCTAGTTCTGGATCTTGCAATGCTTTTATTCATAAGTCTTCCATACATTATTCTTCATCACAACTTTCAGTTCCTATGCTTGATTGCTTTTAGTGAGTTCATATCAGGCTGGTAGTCTTGTGATTCTTGATACACTGACTGGTTGTTCTGTGTTTTCTTTCTCTCTTGGAATCTTCATGTTCTTCCTCATGTTTCTCTTTAGCTCTTGAGTTCATGGAGTTTTCTATAGATTCCATGCTCTGAAGATTCCAACTTCTTTCTTTCATCATAGGATCATGGATGTGGATGGACAACCAGGGATTACTTTAAGGCTTCTTTTCGAAGAAGACTTCTTCTGAAGTCACACTGAACACGTATTGCTTTTCATGGTTGCTACTATGGATAGATACTTCATCATCTTCAATGGATCATATAATTTAGGATTAGCTCCCTCCTAATCCTTGCTTCATGCATGAATGCATGTTCTTCTTTTGATAATATAATCGGCTCCCTCCATCTCGGAGAGTCCACACTTCCGTCTACATCCTTATTGCCTTCTGCAAAGTGTCACAATTTTTTTTTTTTTTTAATTTCCTCTTGATTGTTGACTTCTTTTTGTCTTTACTTCTTCTAGGTTTCTTCAAGATTGATTCTTGATAATAATTTCCACATGAATTGTTACCATGGTTGTTGATGTACTTCATCCTTTCATGTGTATTGTCTGACTTGTAGCAATCCGTATCTTGTTGTTCTTCCATAAGTATAGTTTCTCTTTGAAGAAATAGATATGCAAGATATGTACAGAAAACACGGTATGTACAAGAACTATGAAGAGTGTTGTTTACCTTGTCTTAGAAGAAGAAGTTTGTTTCATCCTGCTTAATCTTCTTTGAAGGTTCATTTTCTTCGGCAACTGATGCTTCGTGTGTCTCCTTCCTTTTCTTCAGCTCAGGACAATGATTCTTGTAGTGACCATACTTTCGATAGTTGAAGCATTGTATTTCTGACATATCTTTCTCTTGATTTGGCTTCTTCCTTGAACCAAACTTCCTTTTGTTCCTGAAATTCTTGAATCTTGTGTTGAAGGCTTGATCATCGTATTTCTTTTGAGATTTCTCTTTTGCAATAATCCTTGATTCTTCTTGTGCACAACAAGTCCAAAGTTCTTCGAATGTAGGATATTCCTTCCTTGTGTTCATACTTGCGGCAAATGCATCCCATGTCTTGGGAAGACCGTTGAGTACTATATTTACTAGTTCCTTCTCTGAGATGATCTCTTCAATAGCTTGTAGTTGATCTCTTAACTGAGAGATCCTCACAAAGTATGATGTTATGTTGTCATCAACATTCATCTTCATGTCACAAAGCTCATTCTTCACACTCATCACTTGTCCAATGTTTATGATTGAGAAGAGGTTTGTTAGGTCATCATACATCTTCTTAGATGAGTCAAGATGGGAGATGTAGGGTATCAAGTGGTCTTTTATAGAGTCCACTATGATACTCATGGCATTGATGTCACTGTCTTTGAATTTCTCCATAACTGCAACGTTCTGCGGTTCCTTCTCTTTTCCTTCTTCAAACTCTGGTTCCACAATCTTTCCTTTCACGATATCCAACACTTTATTCTTGGCAAGGATGAGGTCAATCCTTGTCTTCCACGCTCTGAAGTTAGAAGCCCCATCCAACTTGGTTTTTGACTTCATAGAGTAAATCATGGTTGCCTTGACTGGGTCAACCCTAGATTTGACCAAAAACTCAAACTTGACGTTTTTGCTTGTTGAGAGTACCAGGAGATGTGCTAGGCTAGGGCGCACTAGTCTATCCGAAAATTAGGTCAATCCCTTCACTTAAGGTGCCTCAACGAGAGGGTTAGGGTTTCTGCAATTGCACCTACTAGTAACCCTAGCGGCAGTGCTTTGGTAATTGCTCCTGCTAGAAACCCTAGTTGCAGTTCTTCAACGAGCTTAGTATCCTTATGGCTATGCTCTCTTCCAGTGGTTAGACTGAATGAAGGAGGTGTGGGCCCATAACCTGTTAGAATATAATGGATGTGTTCATTTAACCATAGACAATATCACTATTGTCACCCAACCATAGGTCGAAGCCACCCCCGAGCACCTTAACCTTGACAGAGAATGATTATGAAAGCAAACCCTAGGCTAGATAGCCAAACAAAGGGTGGCGCACCTTTCTCCAAGGATAGCGCACCAAGCAAGAGCTAACCAAAGAGTCCAAACCATAACCAAGAGATAGTCCAAGCCAAAACCGAAATCTACTAGCTACAATAGCTGCAACGACAACTCTCCTCCAAACTTGCACACAAATTGGCCAACTGCAGTGCACATAAGTGTTGCTTCTGCAGTTCTGAGAATGCATGCCAGAATGAAGACTGTCCTCCTATATTTATACTAAATCTGGAAAACTGCCTGGGCCGACTTCTCATTCTGGGTGCCTATTTACTTAGTATATAATATTTCCTTTAGCTGACTTCTTCTCTCAGAGGCTAATAACCTAATACAAGTTATCCTCTTGAGCCGACTTGTCTTCTAGGGTTATTAGCCAACTAATTAGGGTTTCTTCTTGCTTCCCAGAATATTCTATTCTCGTCAGGTTTACACGTGTAGGTAAATACCTCCCGCAGCTACCATAACATCAACACTTGGAACGGTAAAAACATTATAGTTCTTAGAGAGGGAAGGATATCACCTTACATAGAGAGTATCCCACAGCCTAATGTAAACTATATCGAAGAGGACCTAGGAGTGTATTCCATCTTCGTTGAGGAGGATAACATTCCCTTGGAACAAATTGATTTAGATGATGGTATGTGGCACATGCACTTTGATGGTTCATGCTCAAATGAAGGTAACGAAGTTGGCATTATCTTGATTTCTCTTGTAGGAAAGATCTATAACTTCTCTTATAGGTTGGAGTTTGCTTGCACAAACAATGTCACCGAATTCAAAGCTTCGTTATTGGGCATTGAGAACGCCTATAATCTTGGTTGTGGTCACCTTTTAGTTTTTGGGGATTTTGAGCTTGTTGTGAATCTTGTACGTAAAATTTTCTCTCTTAGCAACAAGTTGATAAAACGATACACCCAAATTGTTTGGGCACTTATCTTGAACCTGTTATCTTTCAATATCACTCATGTTAAGAGGGAGTTGAATTCAATGGCTGATCGGTTAGCTGCTTTTGCAACCTCTCCTAATCGGCAACTTTTGCCACACATGCCCAATTGTACTTTTCAATATCTATATCGTCCACATATCCCTGACAATATAAAATCTTGGCAGGCCCTCCCTAACGATGAGAACATTTGTGCTTTCATTCAAGAAGAACCTCTTAAGCCCAAGGAAATTATGTCCATAGAAGACAACAAGATTCCTAAGGGCCTGACTCCTCCAAATAGTTCATTTTCTTCGAGTGATGCAAGCAATAAAGAGAAACAAAAAGAAAAGGAATCAAGAAGGAAGGTGGGTGAAACCATCTCCTTGAACATTGGGGCACTTGAATCTTCAAGGAATGTTAAAATAAGTGTCCAATCTTCTAGTAAAGAAGAAATGAAGTTGGTCAAGCTACTTGGTAGATTTCAAGATGTTTTTGCTTGGTCTTATGAGGATCTTCATGGTTTTGATCCTGGTCTTATACAACATGATATCCCCATCAAAGAAGGCATGAAACCAGTTAGGCAGAAACTAAGTCTTATTAAATATGCATTTAAAGCAACTTTTCAAAGGGAGTTGGAAAATTTCTTAAGGTCTGGGATCATTTTTCCAGTCTACCCTGAATGGGTTTCCAATTGGGTACCTGTTTCGATGACCACTGATCATATTAGAACCTGCATTAATTTTCACAGCTTCAGTCAGAATATTATGAGAAATCTTTTTCCGCCTCTTAATATGGAAATGATTCTGCAGCAGGTTGTGAGGTCACAGATGAGCCCCTTACTTGACAATTTTTTGGGTTACAACCGAATCAAGGGAAAGGGGACAGATGCTCACAAAACCACTCTTATCATTAATTGGGGTACCATGAGTAATAAATGCATGCTTTCTCTCTTACCTTATGCATGTATCATTTTTAAAAGACCTATACAAACAACTCTGGATGAATTGATCAGTATCCATATCTATCTTGATGATCTGATTGTGCACGTTAAAGGGCTAATTATTACCCCAGAGTTCCAAGTGTTCTTTCTGGGTCCGTTCAAAATTGCTTTTGTCGTGGATACTAACTCTTACATTCTAAAGGATTTACAGGAGCAATTGTTTTCCTACAGTATTGATTGTTCTCACTTAAAACATTATGTGGGACCAACGTGAAAAATTCTAACGCTGTTTGGTTTTTATGTATACTAGTAGTCTAGCTCTGCTTTCAGTTTTTCACTGTTTTCTTTTCTACTTTACAGTAGTTTCACTTCAACTTTCGGTTTTTAAACTTTCTCGCTACTTTTTCATCTCTATCATTTTATTGCTGCTATTTAATTTTTGCCATTTCATTTCTGTCATGTTTTTGTTTCTTACCATCTTTTAGGTGATTTGGTCAAAATAAGACGTTGGATCAGTTCTGCCACAGTGTCACTCCTACAAGATATTGTTGGTTAATAACAATCAAACTTACACAGCTGTCACAATGTTTCCCTGAAGCACACTTGAATTTGTTATCTGCTTTCATTGTTGTCTTATAAAGAAATTGGTTATCTCCCGCTTCTTCTTACCATTTCTTCATCCATTTGAGACTTAAAAGAGCAAATCGGTAAATTTTCTCCTTGAAGTAAAGAGCAGATTCCGGTTGAATGATTATGCATACAGGGATAAACCCCCCTCACACTTAACACTTTCCATGAGTTATTCCCAAATTCACGGTCATTTTTCCATTAAATCCGCTCATTTCCCCCTGTTGCATAATCTTCCTGGTTAGAACTTCTTGACTTGATGTTCTTGGTCTGCGAAACCATGAGTCTTGAGTTCTAAATCTGTTGAAAACAAATTTCTCTGTGGAGTCACCAGTTTGTTGACGATTAAAATCACAACAAGGATTTTTGCCCGCAAAGTATTGCTAAAGCCTATTACTATAAGCCAACAAGATATATAATACTAGTAGGTGTGACCCCCTTGTATATTGGGAGATCAGATCTGGTTCTTATTTCATGTTATGTTGTTGTTTGACACTGCTACAGAGTTCTACATGATTGATGAAATCTTGGTTTTATTGGCGATGGATAAGGTCTATTATGTGTTGGTTCTAATTGCCACAAATGAACGATGGATAAGGCATGTTATGTGTGTTTTTGTTGCTCTAAGCTCTAAATTTCATGTTACGATGGCCTATGTTATCCATTGTTACCCTTCCTATCTGTTCTTGGATTCATTACTGTGACACCTGCATAAGAGACATGTTAGTAATAATATATAAGAACAGTTGAAAAGAGATAAAAGAAATATGACAAAGTGCAAAAAGAAGAAACTAGACTATACTAATATGTTGCACTATGCATTTTGAAGTTTAGGTGGATTGTTGTTAGTCCTAGCTAATGGGTTAATGGCTATACGATTTATTGAGTTATATGGAAATACATGTGATATGCGCTATAGTATGGTTGGCAGTGGTTAATGTGACATAGGGTAGCGCTCTTGGCAATTAGTGGATGTTGGTTTCGATGCATGGTTTAATTGAATGAAGTGATGAATTAGTGGGCTGGCGTGTACTAAGGAATTGAATGACTAGAGGGTGGAGGCAACGTTCATTTACTGCACGTCACTCCATACCCCTCCCACTGGCCGTCACCCTGGCTATTGTTCAATTGTGTTCGTTGTGGTTAAGCTCTAAATTTCAAGAAGAGGAAGAATTGCTCGACCAAGCTCACTTTTTTAAGGATTTCGTGGTTACAGGTATGTCTTTTCGCCATCCATGAACTTGCTTTGGTTATGAAATAGATATTGGCTCGGTGATGTGTGGGTCTATGCTTTCCTTAAGTCTGGCAACTGTGTAAAATTGTGATATTTTTTGGAATGAATGGTTGGTGTGGTTTCATTGCAATTGTTTGAAGTTACAGTTTCATTGATCATTCTGAGTTTAGAAGCCATGAAGGCTCTTTGTCATCCTTATTGGTCTTGGTTGAAGGGTTTTCATTCTGTCCAGATTGGTTGGTTGTCTCCACGCTTTCTTGTCACCATACCTAATCGTTTGTTGTTATGGGGTTTGTTGGGTTTGAAACACTTTGTGTCACTGCGTATCGTTCACTTGGGTATGGGTTTGTTCATGTTACTGGTGTTTGCGCAGGGGTTTATGATAATTGGTATGCCAAAGGGCTTGCTTAAGGTTGATTTTTATTTCTCAGCTTCGTTTTATCTCAACATTCTTCAGTTGATTGGGAAAACCACGAGGGTTATACCCTGTGTGTTCTAAGTATTGTTAGAGGACCAAAATGAAGCCTTGCTCCTTTGTTCATAATCTTCCCTATCACGGGAATTGTCACCCTGTCTGCAAAGTTATTGATGGTATACACTCTGTGTGCACCATTGGTCTCAAAGGTTCTCACCCGATGTTGGGGAAGGGGGCGGTGGGGGGCGGTCGACTCTAATCTCCCTATGTTAGTCCACAGAGAAAACCCTTGACTTCTCAAGCCCGGTTTTTTATAGAGGAAACCATTATGTCTGGTCGGGTATGTTGTTGATTGTTATGAGTTGGTGGTGCATCGTCAACAATATTCTATCATTGGCTCGTCTCTGTTGATTATGTTGACAGTGGTTTTTGTTATTGGTTTTTAGTCACTACAATTGATTATTATAAACATTCAAATTGATAAGCTCAGCATGGTTAATTGGTTGATTGGAGAAATAAGATTGCACAATCGTTGTCTTTTACATTGCGATTATTGAATTATTAACCTAGCATTAGTTTTAATTGATTAAGTCACAACAATGCTTCGTGCGTAATGCGTGGGTATGTGTGGTCTTCCTACAACGTGTTAGGTTGAGTTTATGATTGTTGTGACTGTGGGTTTTAATTTCCATGGGAGTATTGCAATCGTGGTAATTATGGCATGGCCTTCCACTGTATATGTTATGGATATTATTGATTGTGCCATCAGAGATGGTCACAGGTTTTTAAACAATATGGTTTTGTTGCAAATTTGATCAAATTATGAGATGAGATCGGGCTTACTGTTGCTACCTCGTTATATTGATTGATAGCCCAACATTTTGGATGTTTTGGACCTGTACAGTCACATAAATACTCTGCGTTTTGTCAAATGGTCTGTGTATTCCAAGCATAGTATGAGTTAAAATGGTGATTGTTGTCTGTGTGTTTACATGGCAAGTCAGGATCTTTGCAATTAAAATATTGATGGTTGTATTTGGCTGTCTGTTATGTGCGTTGATGAATATCATGCATCGTAGCAGAGATAGACGCAGGTTATGTGATAGCATAACCTCATTACAATTTAATTATTAAATGAATTAAAGGACAAAATCGAGCACGACTTTTGAGTCTGTATTTGATGATTGAAATAATTTGTGGGCAGTGGTTGATGAGTTGACACTGAACAGAGTGGAAATAAGTGGTTGTGTATTCATTTGGGAATTGTTTAAAATATTAAATGGACAATGAGAAGAAACATAACTCTTCTACAGGTTGTTGTGGAATGCATCTTGTCTTGTTTGGTGACACTGTGTTAAAAATCTAATTACAAACAGTAAGCAAGTCAATGCACATAATTAATTGAATTATACACAGAAGTTTTCATTTGATCACAGTGATTATTTGGTTGGTGTTATTTCCTTTTACAGAATGGTTTTATGGATTACTTAATTAATTTTATGAACAGTATTCGCTCTCTTTCCCTACCATTATTTCACTTTTCACTAATTACAACCCCATCGCCTTCCCACATTCATTTTTCACTCCCTATTCTAAAATTTAATTACAATCAAGAAGAATTATGTATTGAAGTAGTTTGAAATCGCAGTTTATTGGTTGGATCACTGTGATATTTTCTTTGGTTTGCATTACAGTTGATTGTTTGTTGTCTTTGACCAGTAACCATGTTTCTTGTCCCCCTCATTTTATCATGTTTCGCTCAATACAAACCACTCGCATATCCCAGGACCTTTTGTTCAGCCCCTGCTCATTGACAATAGTTAAACAATTTATATGGAATGGATTGCATGAGTCTGATATGTTGCTGAGCCAAAGGTTATTTCATATTTTTAAGGAGTTGTCATGTATGGTCGTAAAGGAACTATTTGCTAATCAATCATGCATGCAGGAATGAGCTTTTTCAACCGAGGTAGCCATGGCAAAGGCAATCGAGGGAGAGGTAATTGGAACAGAGGCCCAAGAAGGCCAAGATTCTCCATACACTTTGATGTTGACTCGCAAGAGTTAGGCTAGTTGTTTCAGGCTATATTTTTCAATTGGATTGGGCAAGGAGTGGTCCAACCTAGGCCTGAAAGGCCTCCCTTCCAAGCACCACAAGACCCTGGTATTCCCGTGCCCCCTCATGTTTCATTGCAACCCGAGGTTCTCAAAAACGACGAATGGCAAGAGATTGTCCACCCGATAGTCTCCCAACAGCGTGGATGGCCCAATTTATCCTTACCTACTCCCCCACCTAACAATCAGATTGTCCAAGCAGCCCCTACACACTCACTAGTGCAATCCTCCCATGCTAGCAAAAGATTGAAAACTGAGGCCCGCTGTGCCCCTGACAAAGGAAAAGTGTTGAGTTTTGTACCTTGGGAGGTGTTCCCCATGTGCTTATGACCTCCTTAGCACATGAGGGAAGGACATTACACTTTGTACCTTGTACTTTTGTCTAATTTCACTTTGACTTTGTCTAAAGTGAAATTTAGTCATTTTGGCCTAAAAGTGACTATCAATTCACAAAGGGGTGAATTAGAGACATAAAGTTGACTTAGGAAACTTAACCCAAAGTGGGTTAATGATTTAGATATTTATGGAGAGATCTCAACCATTGATTAGATGGGAGATGAGATGATCTCCACCTTTCATACTCTAGGTTTCCTTTTGGATGTCAAAGAGGGGTGCAAAGGGTGAAGGAGGGCGCATTGTTCATTGAGAGAGGAGCTCTTGGAGGATGAGCATGAGGTCAGTTTTGAGAGGATGCTTGAGCTTGGGTGCTAGATTTCATGGAGGGAGGCTACTAGCTACTTGCTTGGCTTATTTACTAGAGAGGTTCTACTTATGTGGAGGGCACGTTGCCAGATTTGAGTGCATCAGTTGTTGAGGGACTTCTAGCCATCAGATTGCAGTGAGATCAGTTGCAGAGGAAAGCCATTCAACATAGCTTCATTACTATGGAGGGGTTTCCAAATCTGAGCTCACATTTTGCAGTTGGAGCAGATTCAGTGGATTTGGCAGCTTGTATTTGGGGCGCACCATTCTAGAGCGCACTTGGAGGTTTTGGGCTTGTATATCAACTCAGATCGAGTTGCTATTGTATCATGTTCCATCATTTATTGTACTTGTTGTATTCCTTCTTCTTCTTTCCTCATATATACATACATATTCCAAACTGGTTTTCCCCGGGGGAGTTTTATCCAGGGTCATGTTGACCAAAAATACCTGTGTACACAAATGCATTGATTAGTCTCTTAGATCTCTTTATTTTCAGCTGTAAATATCTATAGGTGTGTTGTATTTATTTTGGTATGCATGTGCTAACATCTGGACACTGAAACTACATGCTAGAGCACCCAAAATCGCAAGTATAACCGTAACAAATCAGCAAGAAACATTTGGATTGTTGGTTGTTATAAAACAACAGAAAATACTTTACCTGGCAATTGAAACTTAGAGCCTAACTGTGGCCAAAGACGGACCCAGTTGGCAAGCTGATAGGACTTGTAAAATCTTCAAAAAGCAGCTGCCCCTTCCTCACCCTCCAATGGCTCTGATAAATCTGTCTTCCCGGATGCATTTGAGGGACGATTGTTCTCATGTGATCAGCGAGATTAGGCCTAAAGGCTCAGCGCAACCAAAGGCAAATTCAGAGAAATCAAAGGGTGACAGCAACAATCAAGGAAGGATTGCATCTCAGAGTGAGAAATATGGTTTTTGAGTTTTATTTTATTATTGTTGATGACACTTGAGTTCAGAAGTTTTTTGGACAACATGTTTTCTTTGGATATATGAGTAACATATTTTTGAAAATAATTTCAAATATAAATGAGATAAATTGTCAAATATGAATGTGATGATGGGAGTCACAAGGAAGGGTGTTTTGTTTAATTAACTAGTTATGTTATGATTGTTAAGAACTAAAGGGAGTCACAAGGGGTCCCACCTACTAGTTATTATTTATTTATAACCCTTATTATGATTATCACTTTTCCCCCTACCTAAAAAGTTGGTTGAGTTTTTAATCAACTTAATTAATGAGGCAGTGCAACTACTTCAACCAATTTTAATTTGCTTAAAGGAAAAAGGAAAGAGAGAAACAAGAGGAGGCATAGAAGGAGAAGTATACTAAG
>ML788712.1:82748-104764 GCA_009831015.1 Picea engelmannii | reverse complement strand
ATGTTTTTTGCAATTGATTCAACATTCTGTATGTTTTATATATATATATATATATATATATATATATATATGCATCAAAATATATATTTTTTATGTATTATATAAAAAACGCTCCCGCTCCCGGAGATTTTTGAAAATATGCACTTCCCGCTCCCGCTCCCGCTCCCCGCTCCGCGCTCCCGCTCCCAACAGCCTTGGTTGAGATAGTTCAATTTTCATTCATTCCTTAAATTGATCACAATCCTAATTCTTTTTTATGATAACAGGGTCTTATTGTAGACAACAATATTCAGGACTGAATTACATCATTCAGACACTTGTTTTTCAGAGGTGTTGATCTATCTTTGATAGTCTATGTAGACTTGTCTGTTTGTGAATTAGTTTTCATGACTGACAAAAGCTATTGTTCAGAGTTGAGTGGGTAGCAATCTGTGGCAAGTTGATCTAGCTTTTAGAGTTCAGTTTTGATTTTCTGTTAGAGGTCTTTTTGTATGTTTCATCGGGGACGTCTAAGTTTGATTTTGGTCCAAAACTTCTTCACGAAATTTTTAAAGAGAATAACTCTTTAATGAATTGGAATGAAATAAATTATTCTTTTATGTCTCATCTGTCTTGATTATCATCTTGGTGTCTTTACTTCTGTCTCTACATTTATTTCAACAACTGTTATATTCAGAAAATCATATTAATAATGAATTTTCCAGCAAGCTTTTATTTATAAAAAGACTAGCCTAAGCACTTGTAATCAATGCTTGTGAGTTAGGATATTATTTTTTATGGCTATAAACATAGGGTGACATTCCCGTCTATTTTGCTTTAGCCAAACAGAATCTGAAAATGATTGAGTAAGATCATTTCATATATTTTCCTCAACATCATGAGGAGGCCTAACGTCACCCTAGGAAGGATAATGTCACCTTCTTTAGGTTTTTAATGTTGAAAATTGATTTAATTTTGAATTTTAAGAGCAAATTGATATGTAGGCTCCATTTTATGAAAAGACACAATTGTTGGATTAATTAGCCAGTATTTCCCATATAAATATGGTTGGCTAAGTTCATTTTTACATCATAACTCATCACACGCAAGTGGTGGTCTGAAATTTTCACCCTCTTTAAGGGTTATTAGCTAAAATAACTAGTGTGCACCTCTTGGGAGAGCTTTATGGTGGTGTATTTTTACAATTTTCATGGTGGAATCTTCAACTAGGGTTTGACTTGATTATTCTTGGTGAAGTAAATGGAAAATCTGTATTTTTATTCATGCTATGGAAGTTTGTGGTAAAATTTACTTGTTTCATGTCTAAGATTATGAAATAGTTTGTTTACACCCTAGGGGAGAAACAACAAATGCTTCTTTCTCTCTATAACTATTCTACTAGCTTGATCTTGCCAATTATACATTTTCTTGGGAGTGATTATTAGAGCCCTAAAGTGATAGCTCTCTAGTAATCTTATTCTTGTCACCAATTAAATTGTCTTTCAAAAAAGCTAAGGAAGGAAGGCACGCTAGGGCCTCGAAGTGCCTACTCTCTAGCAAAACCTCCCTTAAAAGAGGCAAATGCTTGAGGCCTTGAAGTGTCAATAACTCTTGCATTTACTTCTTCCCTTAGCTAAACATTATCAGTATTTTATTTCCCAAGTGATATTGTTACTATTATTGACTCCATAAGTCCTAAAAGGCACTGATTTTTACACTCTTGTGGATGAATGAGACCAATCAAACTTTCAACACATCTTGAAATTTTCACTAACACTAACAGCCATATTACCGCTGCTATAATTGTTGTTACAGCCCTTATCTAGCAGCCTTAATCAGCATACTAACCCCTAAAACTAACCCATAAATTTGCATTTGCCTAAGTGTTATCATCCAAGGCTCTAGTGTTCTAAGTGCAAATTTCTGAAGTGGTTTGAGGTTGTTTTTGTTGTTGTAACTATTGTTACAGCCATCATTGCAGCCCCTTAACACCCCTCAAACTATCCATAAAACAACTAAACATTTGTACTAAGAAAACTATAATCATTGGATGTTGAAGTAGTTGTCTTATTGCTTTATTATAGTACTTTTCTGAAGCGGTTTCTATTGTTTTCATCATCATTAATTAATGTTGTTATAAGTGTTTGGACAGCCATTTAAGTCATTTATTGACTTGCTTTTAATCTTAAAATTGTGAGTGAAAAATTACTATCAAACTTTCAAAGTCTTTATATCATTTTTCCATCATAACTCACAATTTCTGGACATATTTGTTGCTGCTATGCATATTATCTTTTGGTGTTTCAGTAGCATATTTTATATGTTGAAGTCACTAATTTGAAACATTGATATCATTGCTTATTGCTAACGTTTATTGTTTCATTGGTAAAGGGCAGGTACCATTCATTCACTTTTCCATTTGCCCCCTTAAACTTTACCAAGTGATTTATTTCCTCGAGTGACCTAGAGAGAGAGGTGGGTTTTTCTTTGTCTTTTTACCCTTCATCAACCAACTAGGTCTTGGGACGTCTCCCTTGGAGTGAGTTTCTTCTCCTCCTAAATAGAAAGAGGTATCCTATTGGGGTGACAGTGATAGGACTACCTTCGTGTTATGTCAATCGGGCCTACTTGCCTTTAGGCTTTGGGCAAGTATAGATTGTGCGATAACATGCCCTGACCAAGTTAAAAGAGGATGGTTCATTCACTATATAAAGGAGGCTAGGCGCCTCATTTAGGACACATAACACAAGTTCTCTCAAGGACAAGTTCACTAGCCTTAGAAGAAGACACAACAACAGAAGAAGGGTGTATTTGGGGAGAAATTTGATTATCTCTTAAAGGATCTATCTGAGGGAAGTGGTGCGCTATCCTATTGCAGCTAGGGTTTCTGGTTTATCTTGTGTATACCTTGTATTCTAGCATATCTCTCTTGAAGAGAGAGTTGTATTGACATTGTACTTGGTTGATGAATCTATATTGAAGAAGTTCTGCTAGGTCTTCTTCCCCAAAAGGGTTTCCTAGGATAAATCTTTGTGTATACTGTGAATGTCTTTCGTTTAGTGATTCTCATGTAGTTAATATGCTAATGAATTAAAGATTAAGGAATTTTGAATACTCTTAACTGCTTAAGCAAAATCTCAACAATACAGTGGAATACGGGTTGTTGTATGAGGGCAGTGGTGGAGTGAGATTGGCAGGTTTCACAGATGTTGATTAGGCAGGATGTGCAGAGGACAAAAAGAGCACTTCGGGTTTTTCTTCAACATAGGATCGGGTATTATATCTTGGTTCAGCAACAAGCAAAGATTAGTGGCATTGAGCTATGTTGAGTCAAAGTACATGGAAGTTAGTTTAGCAACATGTGAGGCACTTTGCTTGAGGAAATTGTTCTTGGGACTGTTCGGTGAGGAGTTAGAGACTACCGTGATACATTGCGATAATCAAAGTTACATCAAACTCTCTGAGAATCTCATGTTTCATGATCGTAGCAAGCATATAGAAATCCGCTATCACTTCATACGATACTATGTGTAGATGGGGGGCGTGAGGCTTCAATACATCCGGATAGATGATCATATGGAAGATATATTCACCAAGGCACTTTGCAGACAAAAGTTTTTGAAGTTCAGAGATAAGATGGGATTGGTGCAGAATCCCTTCTTCGCGAAGAGGGAGTGTTGAGAAGTGTAGCAAGGAAGGTCTTCCTCCATGTGGTGGCGTCCTAGCATGGTGGGGGGCAATGAAACTAGCCAAATCAATGTGTTAAATCTCCTTCTTAAGTTTTACTTAGGAAAAAGTACATTAGATGTGTTATATTCTTTTGTTGACTTAATGAGCACCTTTTATAAGGTTAAAGAGAAAAATAATTTAAGTGATTGGTCTTTTACTATTGACCATTGATCATCTTAAGAGAGTGGAAGGTTAATCCTAGCCCTTGATCTCATTGAGATGTTAGGGTTTCTATTGCTCATGGAGATAAAAAGAAGTCACTTGGTGGATGGGCGTAGTGTGCATTTGAGAGAGGGAATATTTCAGCTTGAGGAAGAGATTCGCTTGAAGGTTTGTTGGAGGAGTTGCAGAGAAGATGGAGGAGATATTTTTCAGGTGGATCGACTTGCATTCTCAGCCATTTGCAGAGGTTGTACTCCGGTTTCTAGACAGAGTTGTACAGGGTGATGCAAAGGGTCGCACGCACTGCACAAAGGCTCATCGTTGGGTTCTTCTGGGTCGTTTTTATTGGTTCGCTGGATTGAGAGAGGGTTGTACAAGTGTTGAGAAGCATTTTGTTGGGGTTTCTCTCAGCTATTAGCACAGATCGATTTTCTTTGTAAGAGATCTTTATATTTTTTGTTGTATAATGAAAATCCACAAACTAAAGACCCGGTTTTCCCACAATGGGGTGTCTCTCATGTGTTATGATTGTTGTTATCTTCTTCATTATTCCTCAGTTTATTTCTGTTGTGCAATTTATTATTTTGTGAAGAGACCTAGCTGTAACTGTTAAATTACTATTTCAGAATTATTATATGCTGAATAATCTTTCTGGGTATTAAAATTGTTGAATATTTTTGGTTCATATTGTTGGGTTTTTGTGGATTATGAGTCTTAAGGACGTTCATCTCTTCAGGAAGTCACTTGCAACAAGATCCCTTTACAATTTCATCACTAAACCCATCCTTTGGAGGTCCATTCTTATTGATAAATACGTTTCCCTTGACTCTATTAATGATTGGGTTAGAAAGAGAAGCAAGAGTACCCTGGGGATGTCTAACCAATGGAAATCTCTCACTCAATCCTTCCCAGCTATCAATAGATACCTCACATGGAAGGTTGGCTCAAGTACATCTGTCAGGTTATGAGCCAATGCTATTATGGGTTGCAGCAATGAGATATTTCTCCCGGATGAATTGGTACTTTTTCTACATCAACGAGGATATTCTACTCTCTCTAGGGTTGCAGACCTAGTTTCCGCGAATATATGGAGGCAGGCTTGGTTATCGTCAGACTGGTTGGGCCTTCTAAAGGCTCGGAGGCCGAACTAGAAGAGATTCATCAACACTCTGGTAAGTGCTCATATTCAATTAACTGAGCAGAGGAATGAGTTGGTTTGGGTTTATAACACCATGGGAAACTATTACACTGCGAAATCTGGATACCTTGCTCTAGTCGAGGACTTGATTCCTGATTTGGTGTGGTGGGGGAAGTCGCTATGGAAACTTAAGGCCCCTCCTAAATGTATTTTCCTAATGTGATTGGTGCTCAATGGAAAGGTTTTGACGTGGGATTTCCTTCAAAATAAAAACTTCCATGGTCCTGGTATCTATTCGTTGTGTGAAAAGCATAGTGAAGACATTCAACATCTGTTCATTCAATGTAATTTTACTAAGGATGTATGGTCGGTGGTGATAAATTCTCTACAAATTCGAGGGGTTTTGCAGAAGGAAAGTGTTGCCCTATGTTTCAAGGACTAGTTTACAATCCGGGAGTTGAATCCTTTTAAAGCCCTCCCCCTCGTAATGATCTAGAGTATTTGGTATGCTCGCAACTTGGCTATTTTCGAAGGAATATCCTCACCACTTGAGGTAGTGATGTTGAAAGAAGAAAGTCTCTTCAAGGAATTTTCCACGGCATACAAAGCTCCCCCTGTGCACCAGGTGGCTCCCTTGGTTATTGACCAATGTCACTTGCACGTTTTCTTTGATGGGGCTTGTCAAGGGGATGCTCACGTTTGTGGCCTCGGTTTTGTGGTCTTTGTTTCTGAGAGCATTTACTACTCTTTTAAAGCTAATGGGGGAATGGGGATGAATAATAGAGTTGAGATTTTATCCCTATTTTATCTCTTAAAATTTGTGAGTTCCGAGAACATTCATTTGTCAGGGTGATGGGAAATTCGTCTTTGGTGATAATGAGTATGAAGGATGAAATGCAGGTGCAAAATATTAATCTTATGGCTCTTTCCCATCAAGTTAAAAAAAATTCATCCCTTTTCATCCAGCTGGTTTTCCTCCACGTTTATAGAGAGCACAACATGATGGTTGATACATTGTCCAAGGAGGGTTTACTTTTGCCAACAGGTTCACATCAAAAGATTTCTCACAAGGATGGTTATGAGTCCATGACATCTGGTAGTTTGGGCGTTCTTCTGATGTCTTGACATTGATGCTTCTCGGGCAACTTATAGTTTTTTTTATGTAGTAACTTTCTGAAAGAAGATTTTTTTCTATTTATGTGCAGAGAAAGTTTATTTTTTGAAGTTTTTATTTGAAGTTTTTATCACATTGATAATAGGTAAAGAGCAAAAGCTCCCTTCTTAAGATCCTCAAACAGTCCTATTAAGGAATCTTTTATCACATGGATGTGCAGAATGCACCTTCGGATTGTACTTTGTTTCAACTCGAATATAAAGTACTTTTTTTTCCTAGGAAAAAAAATGATGCAAAGATTTACTTTATGAAATACC
Source organism: Picea engelmannii (assembly GCA_009831015.1). Classification (NCBI taxonomy): domain Eukaryota; kingdom Viridiplantae; phylum Streptophyta; class Pinopsida; order Pinales; family Pinaceae; genus Picea; species Picea engelmannii. The sequence continues at coordinate 98,325 of ML788712.1, read as the reverse complement.
AATGAGTTAAATTCAATATGAGATATAACTTTGAAAGTAAAAGGATTCAGACTTGGAGAAATGTTAGATGTGATGCTTCATACAAGTCAATCTTAGCATTTAATAAACCAAGCATACATCAACTAGATCCAACTTAGATAAACCAACTTATGATTGCATGGATCTACGAAACAGGTTTGATTTTATGATATTATTTAGGGCAATTTCTAGATTTGAATAAGCAGTTAAAACCACTTGTTAAACCTATACAATTGATGTGAAATTAAGCTCGACATGTTAACTTGCAAATCTGATTTCTTATATGCAAATGTAAATTCCAAATTTGCTTAATTAACTAACAACCCAAGCAAATGATATAGAATTGAAGTAGAAAATTAGGATTTATCATAATTAGGGGTTTATGAATGAAACATGAACAAATTCCAAAATTGAGATTCAAATAAATAAGTCTAGGAAATTATTGTTAGTTATGCAAAATGACTAGACTTGAAAAATCCAATAAAGATATTCAGAAATTTATGTTAGATTTCAATAAACAAAGAAAACAAAATAAATTTTAGATTTTTTGTATGGTGGTTGAAGGGAGAAATGAATGCCAAATAAAATCCTAGGGCTAATGGGATCAAGAACTATCTTAGAGGGCCTATTTTCTTATGTAATTGGAGCTGCAAATGAGGCATGAAAGCTCACTAGATCCACTCTAATATGCTAGAAATCAATGCAGAAATTTTACAAGGAAGGGCTCCAAAGGATGCTCCTTCAACTAGCAACTTAACTTTACCCTAGAAATGGAATCAACAAAATTGCAAGTATTCCTAAGATTTATCATGCAAATTATTAACCCCAAAACTAAGATAGAAAAGCAGAAAAAAAGGTGTTACCACACTAGACTCCCTCCAAGTAGTAGACGTACTCTTCAAATGGATCAAGTTTCTAGCCTTTGCTATGTAAAACAATCTATGTGACTTCAAGCTTGAAGAACCAAAATATTCGGCCACACATGCAAGAAAAGCCTTGAATGAAAACCCAAAAATAGACTTAATTCTTGATATTCAACATATGCTCTCTCAAATATTCCAACAACAAAAAAATGATCAAGAAGGGGAACCTCTTATATAGAGTTTTAGGCTCAACAACCCTCTCGATACAATAATATTATTTTAAATCAAAACACTTAGATCTAGCCTAGGAGATCATAAAAAACCATTATCCTCTAACTGCCTAAGGAGAATAAGGTCAACCATACATTAAAATGTGAAGTGGTCATGCCACATGTACAATACTCTCTATGGAGGAAGGACGTCTTCATCAAAATGAGGCATAGGCTATGTCAAAGCTCCAATGTCTAGCCTCTAATCAAGGAGTGTGGTCTAACAACCTCCATTAATAAAGAACACCCCCTCAAAAAGGTGAAATGACTAGGCATGTATGATGTCCAAGGTGGCATGTGTAGCTCCAAAAGGTGGACAACTTCTCTCAAAATGCTCCAACGTTCCAAAAGTTAGGTCTCCAAGGTGCAACTAACTCCTCAAATCATGTCATGGATCATATCCAAGGAATGACGGGTCAAAACAAGCTCAACATCCAAGCTAGATTCCAATGATCTCATGAAAAAGGTGGACGACTCCTCAAGAAAGGTGACATAAGCCTCCAAATGCATGTCAAATGGTGGAGCGCTCTAATGGGGATGATGTATCCTCATCTCATAATCCATCATGCATGAAAATTGGCCCTCAATGACGCTAGGCATTCAAAGAAGGGCCCCTCTTTCATCCAAGTGCATAAAAATAGGTAGAGGGGGGGAGCATGCTCCACCTGAAGGTGTTTTACATGATCTCAAGAGCCAAATACATGCCAAATAACCAAAAGTGCTAGGAAAATAATCACCTAGGCCAAAGTGTGACATACATACATAGTGTTAGAAATAATAGGTGTGCTCGTTTAACCATAGACAATATAGCAATATTTTCACCCAACCATAGGTCGAAGCCACCCTCGAGCACCTTAACCTTGACAGAGAATAATTCTGGAAGCAAACCCTAGGCCTAATAGCCAATCAAGGTAGTGTATCACTCTCCAAAGTTAGCATACAAAGGAGAAAGTCCAAACCATAACCAAAAGAGAGTCCAAGCCTAAAACCGAGAATACAAGTTGCAATAGCTACAGCTGTAGCTACTCTTCAGACTTGCGCACAACTAAAATTCTGCAGTTGCGAGCTGTGTGTGTACAAATGAGCTCTGGCATCCTATATTTATACTGCTCTTACTTAGTTGTCTGGGTCGACTTCTCTTTTTGGAGGCTAAAGACTCAATATTAATTATTTTCTTTAGCTGACTTGTCTTCTAGGGTTATGTCCAAAGCTTTAGGGTTTCTTCTTGCTTTCCGAAATATTTTATTCTTGTCAAGGTTACACGTGGAGGTTAATACCTCTCGCAACTACCATAATATCAACACTCCCTCCTAGCTAGAGAGGTATTGGAAACAATGGTCTTGAGCACAAACATACCATTCAATTGGTAGCATCATCATAGCTACACAGGCTATCTCATGATCAAATCATGAGCACCATCATCACTATCAGTATCATCTAATAGCATCAACTGTGTCATCTCTCAAAGCCAAACTCCATCTGAGTAATCAGGCATGATGTTGAATAAGTCACTCACTCCACAGAGTGATACAAGAACTATTCTTCTAATCTGGACATATGTCCTAGAAGAATAAATGTTCCAACAGATGCTGGAAGCCACGCCATGGGCTACAAGGGCTATTCTTCTAATCCGGACATACGTCCTAGAAGAATAATTGTCCTGGACCATTTTCCTCTTGGAGAATATCTGTCCACCAACACACTATCTATCCATCTAGCGGGTAATAATTTCCAACACTATTGATAGTCTTCATGGAAATTAGAACAATGTCATTCAATAGAACACAATTGTGTCTATCCATAGTAGTACGCAACTACTATCCAGTGGTACACAACCACACCAAGTAGCACACGGTTATTTAACCAATGACGCATAGTCACAGCCAGTGGAACACATCCACCACAGTGGCATACAGCTACTGTCTAGAGACATACAATCTCCACAGTAATCATATCATCCGATATCAACCTGCATAACAATATCATGATACAAACTAAGTCATTTGGGCTATTCTTCCACTCACATCTATGAGATCTGGAAGAGCATCTGCCCTCAGGAAGTAAAACATCCTCCATGGGCTATCTGGACTATTCTTCTCAAGCATAGAAGAATAATTGTCCCTAATTTATGAGCCTGGACCATTCACCTAACTGGGCCATTCCTCCGACAGTAATCATAGTGCAACTTAGAGAGAATGAGTCTGCCCTAGGGAATGTTTGTCCCTGATTGTTGAACCTAGACCATTCACCTAACTGGCCCATTCCTCCGACACTAATCATAGTGCAACCTGGATAGAATGAGCTTGCCCTAGGGAATGATTGTCTAGACCATTTCCTAATGGAAATGATTGTCCCGCACCAACCTCCAAACAGACCATTCTTCGAAACTGCTCACAACTATGAACTTCGAAAGAATGATTGCCTGACGAGGCGGACCATTCTACTTGACCACTACTCAGAGTGACTTCCAAGAAGAATGATTGTCCTAGACCATTCCCCCACACTGGCCACAAGGGGAATCACTGTCTGTGGTACATCAACAATCTATCAGATCATTTTCATTACGAAAATGATTGTCCGATCTGGACCATTTTCCAAACTGGAAAATGCATGTCCGTCAGAAATCTCAAACCACTTTCCGAACTGGAAAGGAACTGCTCATCCTGGACCATTGTTCAAACTGAAAAATGGTTGTCCATAAATCAATAACATATAAGTGCTCCCTCCCAACCTGGGAGTAATCTCTTTGTTTTTCAATAAGGAATTTGTTTCCAAAAGCCCCAGCTTGTTTCTTGAGTATGCAAACTTTTCATTTTGGGTAGAGGCTTTACCAAAATATCTGTTATCTTCTCATCTGTGGAGATATATTGGAGAACCACTTCTCTTTTCTGGACTACATCACAGAGAATATAATGCTTGATCTCAATGTACTTCGGTCTGTCATGGAACACTGGTTTCTCTGAAGGCTTCATATAGCTCTGATCATTACAATATATCATGGTCGAGTTCAACACTTATGTTTCCTGCTAGCTCATGACATCGTGGAAAATCTCAAACTGAAACATATCCAAGTAGCACTTCTTTTGTCATCATGAGAGTTTGTCATGGATTAACAATCTATCATCCCGGACTTTTGAGTAACCATTCTAATACATTATCTGTCATAGAAAGTTTTCACCACGCTTTTGTTGTGCATGAGAGGCTCTGCACCAAGTTGTTTGAATCCATACAAGGTCTTCTTCCATCTGCATACAAGGGTCTCTTTCTGGTATACCTAAAAACCTTGAGGTTGCTCTACATGCGCTTCTTGTTCAATTACTTTGTTGAGGAGAACAATCCTTCCACTCATATGGTGTAAACTCAAACCCATGGATATTGCAGAAGATATAATGGCTCAGGTAGAGGTATGTCTGGTTACTAGAACAAGCTATCATCATAGTCTTCTCCCTCCATCTGGGAGAACCTCTAGTTCTGAATCTCGCAATGCTTCCATTCATAAGTCTTTCATACACTGTTCTTCATCACAACTTTCATTTCTTCTGCTTGATTGCTTCTAGTGGGTTCAAACCAAGCTCGTAGTCTTATGATTCTCGGTATAATAATTGGTTGTTCTGGCTTTTCTTTCTTGCTTGCAATCTTCATGTTCTTCCTCGTGTTCCTCTTTAGCTTTTGGGTCCATGGAGTCTTCTATAGATTCCAACTTTTTCCTTTCATCATAGGATCATGGATGTAAATGGACAACCAAGGATACTTAAGGCTTCTTTTTGAAGAAGACTTCTTCTAGAGTCAAATTGAACACGTGTTACTTATCATGGCCGCTACTTTCAATTGGGACATGGACATATACTTCATAATCCTCAGTGGATCATATCATTTAGGATTAGCTCCCTCCTAATCCTTGCTTCATGCATGAATGCATGCTCTTCTTTAGGAATTATGTAATCCGCTCCCTCCATCTAAGAGAGTCCACGCTTACATTTGCATCATTATTTCCTTCTGCAAAGTGTCACAAGTCTTTTTCTAATTTCCTCTTGATTGTTGACTTCTTTCTGTTTTGACTTCTTCTGGGTCTCTTCAAGTTTGATTCTGATTTCGGCTTATCTGGCAGTTGTTACTTATATAATAGCTTCCACTAGAATTGTTACCAAAGGTTGTCAACGTACTTCATATTTTCATGTGTATTGCTTGACTTGTAGTCATCGTGATAACAATCCTTATCTTGTTATTCTTCCATAGGTATTGTTTCACTTGAACATCTTATCTTCTAGGAAATAGATATGCAAGATATGTATAGAAACTATGTAAACATGGTATGTACAAGAACTTTGAAGAATATTGTTACCTTGACTTAGAAGAAGAAGTATGGTTTATCCTGCTTGGCCTTCTTTGAGGGTTCCCTTTCTTCAGAAACTGATGCTTTGTCTGTTTCCTTCCTTAGGCCAAACTTCCTCTTATTCCTGAAATTCTTGAATTTTTGTTGTGAAGGCTTGATCATCATATTTCTTTTGGGACTTCTCTTTTGTGCTAATCCTTGATTCTTCTTGTGCACGGCAAGTCCAAAGTTCTTCAAGTGTGAGATATTCCTTTCTCATGTTCATGCTTGCAACAAATGCATCCCATGTCTTGGGAAGGATGTTGAGTACTATATTTACCAGTTCCTTGAAATGATTTCTTCAATAGCTTGTGGTTGATCTCTTAACTGAGAGATTCTCACAAAGTATGATGTTATGCTTTCATCATCATTCATTTTCATGTCACGAAGCTCATTCTTCAGATGCATTACTTGTCCAATGTTTCTGAGTGAGAAGAGATTAGTTACGACATCGTACATCTTCTTAGATGAGTCAAGATGAGAGATGTAGGGTATCAAGTGGTCTTTTACAGAGTCCACTATGATACTCATGGCATTGATGTTATTGTCCTTGAACTTCTCCATAACTGTAATGTTCTGAGGTTCCTTCTCTTTTCCTTCTTCAAACTGTGGTTCCACAATCTTTCCTTTCATGATATCCAACACTTTATTCTTGGCAATGATGAGGTCAATCCTTTTCTTCCATGCTCTGAAGTTAGAAGCCCCTTCTAACTTGTTTTCTGACTTCATCGAGTAAGTCATGACTGCTTTGACTTGGTCAACCTTTGATTCTGACCAAAAACTCAAACTTGACGTCTTAGCTTGCTGAGAATACCAAGAGGTGCACTAGGTTAGGGCACACTAAGCTATCCAGAAATTAGGTCAATCTCTTCACTTAAGGTGCCTCAACACAAGGGTTAGGGTTTCGTTGCTGTAGTAAAACTTTGACTACAACTGCAACTGTAACTAAGCAAATCCTTCCAATCTATCTTCCAGCGGTTAGACTGTCCGAAGATAGTGTGGGCCCATAACCTGTTAGAAATAATAGGTGTGCTCGTTTAACCATAGACAATATAGCAATATTGTCACCCAACCATAGGCCGAAGCCACCCCCAAGCACCTTAACCTTGACAGAAAATAATTCTGGAAGCAAACCCTAGGTCTAACAGCGAATCAAGGTAGCTTATCACTCTCCATAGTTAGCATACCAAGAAGAAAGTCCAAACCATAACCAAGAGAGAGTCCAAACCTAAAACCGATAATACAAGTTGCAGTAGCTACAACTGCAACTACTCTTCAGACTTGCGCACAACTAAATTTCTGCAGTTGCAAGCTCTGTGTGTACAAATGAGCTCTCGCATCTTGTATTTATAGTGCTCTTACTTAGTTGTCTGGGCTGACTTATCTTTATGGAGGCTAAAGACTCAATATTAATTATTTTCTTTAGCCGACTTGCCTTTTAGGGTTATGTCCAAAGCTTTAGGGTTTCTTCTTGCTTTCCGAAATATTCTATTCTTGTCAAGGACACATGGAGGTTAATACCTCCCGCAGCTACCATAATATCAACACACAGATCCATGCTTAGGCGAGAGGGGAAATTTCCTTCTAGGTATAAAACCTTTGCAATAACATAGCACAACTTTTACAAACGGTAAGGTGAAAAAGCCTAGGGGAACTCTAAATCATGTGTCCCAATTGTTGAATTTTCAATTTTCAGATCTGATAATTGTTTCCTTATGATTTCAAATAGAATTTTATGCCACTGTTATCATAGAATAATTACACAATGAAAATCTCAACCAAAATAAATTTGCAGCGGAAACAACAGAATCATAGAAATATAGCCATGTACAGTAGACACAAGATTTTATCCTGGGAAACCCAACCTTGGGAGAAAACCCAACAACTTTCTTAAGAAGAATTCCAGCCAATAAGTATATCACCATCAATATGAAGAAACCCAGTACATAAAGAATTTTTCCCTTGTATGAGGAAGAACCCTCAAAGATAGAAAATCCTAGACAAGATAGTGCAACTCAAATTTGCACAATTGGAAACTAGCAATTGTAATTGCAACAGTAACTGGCAACTGCAACTGCAACTCTAACTGGCAACTACAACTAGGACTTCCACACTTGATGAGAAGCGTTGTGTGATGTGTCAAAATGAAATGATCCAGCCTTTATTTATAAAGTTTGAGTCACCTTTAATTTACTTGTGGAGCCGACTTGTACTTTTGTCTTCAATATCTTCTTTAATTCTTTCTGGGGTTTCATCAATGCTCTGTCTTGTCTTCTTAGCATTTCTTCTTCACTAGAAAAGTTTTTCATGAGCCTTGTTGATGTATTATCTCCTCACATGCACGTCTAATTTGTTGAAATAATGTAACTGCAAAGTGTATTCTAATTATTATTGATATATTATTCATTGGATCAATCCCCATTGCGGATTGATCATGTCGGTTATTGTAAAGGACCAAATCCCCTTTTGCGGATTGGTCAAAATATAATTGTAATAGGTAGAAGAAGAAGTCGGCCCCAGAATATATTAAAGAGGCCCCATAATATATTAAAGGTGGTTATAACCACCCAGAAGGAGAAGTTGGCCCTGCCAGTGAAAAGACACCTCCACACGTGCCAGTGTTGTATAAATAAGGAGGCTAGCACCTCAGTTAGACACACACTCACTTGTTCATTGAGAGACAAGTTTTAAAGCTGCAGTTGAAGAAGAGAGAGAGAGAGGTGCATCCTTGGGAGAGGACTTTCTATATTTGTTTGAGTTATCTCTTGGCATTGTATTGGCTATCTATAATAAGAAAGTTTTGTTGGTTTTTCTCCCCCATGAGAGTTTCTCAGGATAAATGATGCGTCTCTTGTGATTGTGTATTTCTCAGTGATCCTATTTTATGCTATTGTTATTTATTGAAATGCAAAGAACTCTAATAATAGCTTAAACATTAACATGGTTTCAGAGCTAAGCTGAAGAGAGCATCTTTCACAAGAGAAAGTGAAAAACGTCACTGTTGTCGTACATGCAAATTAGGGATTTTTGTTGGTGAGGTATTTCAACCCTAAAACCATCTAGAGAAGTGTGCCCTCCCTCAAGGATTACTTTGGCATTCTCAACGCAACTTTTCAGTGGCTAGATCTCCTGGAAAGTGAAACCCTAGTTTCACAAAGTACTAGAAGTACCAGAAAACCCGAGTACCAGAAGTACCAAAAGTACCAGAGGCACCAGAAAACCAGAAGCACCAGTCCAGAAATCCGCAGATCAAGTTTGGAAGGGAAAAAGTTGGATTTTCTCAGATCCAAATACACCAGGCTACTCGCCTCAGCCAAGCGCACCTCCTGGTAAGTTCCAAATTTAATTTTGAACATTTTCATTTTTTGACATTTTCCCAGCTTCAGGTAAAAGATGTATGCAAGCATTAAGCTTGTTGGCAAGCTAGAAAGTGTGGAAAACTTCTGTGCCTAGAAGTATAGGATTGGCCTCATTCTTGAAGAGAATGAATTAGCAAGATTCGTCAAAGAAGAAGTGTCAGAGCCCGAAGATGCTGCAGGAAAAGAAAAGCACCAAAAGGACACAATCAGGGCCAAAAGAATCATTACAGATTCAATCAAAGATCACCTGATTCCCTATGTGTCATCAAAGAAGACTTCGAAAGAAATGTTTGATGCCCTAAACAGACTATATGAAGGAAAGAATATAAATCGGAAGATGAATCTAAGAACTCAGCTCAAGAATACAAGGATGCAGAGAGGAGAATCAATCCAAGAATACTTCTCCAAAATCTCGGACTTCAATGAACAGTTAGAAGCAATTAGAGATACCATAGACGAAGATGAACTCGTAATGACAACCCTCAATGGTCTCACAAGACCTTGGGATGCATTCATCCAAACCATTTGTGCAAGAAAGGAGAAAATAAAATTTGATAGTCTTTGGGAAGAATGCATTCAAGAAGAATCAAGAGTAGCTAACCGAGAGGCCTTACTAGCAAGAGATAAAGATCAAGCCTGAGCTACTCACAATAAAGGAGGAAGGAAGAAATCTTACTTCCAGAAAGAGACTTATAAAGAGTCTCACCCCCAAAACAAATTCAGTCATAAAGAATCTCATCCAAAGATATTCCAGAAGAAAGGATAACGAAAGGAAAGAGATTACTCATCTGTACAATGCTACCATTGTGACAAGATGGGACACATTGCGAAATTTTGTCCAACTAGACGAGAAGAATACAAGAGGAAAAATAAGAGGCACCATGCCCATGCAGTCGAAGATGAAGAGCCACGCACAAAGATGATAAGAGAACAGATTAAAGTCTATGTCTTAATCTCGGCCCTCTCAAGATCGGTAACACCTCAAGAGGACACTTGGCTCATTGATAGTGGTGCTTCCAAGCACATGATAGGTCAAAGAGATATTCTCTCTTGTATTTCAGAAAAGAATTTTTCTCAGAAAGTGACACTTGGAGATGATTACCAATATCCCATCAAGGGAGTGGGAGAATCAAACTACAAGCTTAATTCAGGAAATTCAATGAAGATGAAGGGCATACTCTATGTACCAGGTTTGACAAAGAATCTACTCTCCATTTCATCTTTAGAAAAGAAAGGCTTCAGAGTTGCCTTTATACATGGAGAAGTTCTTATGTGGATTAAAGGAGAAACCATAAATGAAGCAATCATCATTGGAAAAGAAGAAAATGGCTTGTATAAGCTAAAGGGTCACTCAGAAGCTGCCATGACCCATGCCATTGAGAATCCATGTGAACTTTGGCATAGAAGATTAGCTCACATCAACTACAAGGCGCTACCATACGTATGCAAAGTTGTCACAGGTCTACCAGAATTCAAGGTTGACCATGAAGGCATGTGCAATGGATGTGCACAAGGGAAGAACATCAAGAACCCTTTTCCGAAGAGAGACAACAAAGCAGAAGCAGTCCTAGAACTCATTCATTCATATGTGTGTGGCCCAATGCCATCGTCCTCCATTAGTGGGTATGTATACTATGTATCATTTATTGATGATTATTCTCGTAAGACCTAGGTGTATTTTTTGAAATCTAAAGATGAAGTGTTCAGCAAATTCAAGGAATTCAAAGCCTTGATAGAGAATCTTTCTGAAAGAAAGATCAAGATACTCAGGTCAGATAATGGAGGAGAATACACCTCAAAAGAGTTTGTGAACTTCTGCAAAGATGTTGGGATCAAGAGGGAACTCACTACTCCCTATAATCCTCAACAAAACAATGTAGTTGAAAGGAAGAACAAAACAATAATGGAAGTTGTGAAGACCATGATCCATGATCAAGATCTTCCAATGTGCTTATGGGCAGAAGCAGCAATGACAGCCGTATATGTGCAAAACCGATTGTCCCATAGTGCACTTGGGTTCAAGACCCCGGAAGAGATGTTCACCGGAAAGAAACCAAAGGTAAGCCATCTCAAAATATTTGGCTGCCCAGTATTTATATATATTTCGAAAGAGAAGAGAAACAAGTTGGAACCCTCAGGAAAGAAGGGAATATTTGTGGGATACTGTGAGGTCTCCAAGGCCTTCAGGATTTATATACCAGGTCACCATCACATTAAGATCAGTAGGGATGTGACCTTCGATGAAGATGCAGCTCTCAAGAAATGGAGAAGATGTCAGCTTGAAGAAGTATATGAAGAGGAACCCGTAATCCCCAGAATTGCAGAATTAGTGAGGGAGGTTCCCAGAGCTGCAGAACTAGTGAGGGAAGTCGTAACTTCCTCTGATGAGGAAATTCTAGAAGATCATGACATAGTAGAATTTCAAGAACCTCCTCAGATGACGATCTCCCATAAAAGAAAGTCTACTTGGGCAAGAGAGCTTATTCAAGATGGAGAGAAGTATGGTGTTCCCGAAGGAACCACGAGAGAGGTGAAGAGACCTAATCCATTCTCCATTTATATGGCTTTGATGTGTGATCTACTAGAGAAAGAGCCTACTTGCTTTGAAGAAGCCATTCAGAAGAAAGAATGGGCAGATGCCATGACAGAAGAATACCAATCCATAATAAAGAACAATGTATGGGAAATAGTTCCCAGACCAAAGACTAAGGATGTGGTATCTTCCAAATGGCTTTTCAAAATAAAACATGTTGTTGATGCAAGTATTGAGAAGTACAAAGCAAGATTTGTAGCTCGTGGCTTTTCTCAAAAGGAAGGCATTGACTATGAAGAGACATTCGCTCCTATAGCCAGATACACTTCGATCAGAACCATCATAGCCCTTGCAGCTAAGATGAAGTGGAAGTTACACCAGATGGATGTAAAGACAACTTTCCTAAATGGTGTCATCGAAGAAGAAGTGTATATAGAGCAACCTCAAGGATTTGAAGTTGGAGACAGGAAGCCTCATGTCTGCAAGTTGAAGAAGGCTCTGTACGGATTGAAGCAAGCTCCTAGAGCTTGGTATGGCCGGATAGACAGTTTACTGACGAACTTGGGATTTACCAAGAGTAAAGAAGATTCTAACCTTTACTTCAAGGTTACGAACGATGAGCCAGTGATATTATTTTTGTATGTGGATGAATTATTCTTAACTGGAGAAGAAAAGATCATCACTTAATGTAAGAAGAGACTCGCTTCAGAATTTGAGATGAAAGACCTTGGCCTAATGCATTTTTTCTTAGGTCTTGAGGTATGGCAGAGTCCAGAGAGGATCTTCATTAACAAAGGGAAGTATGCAGTCGAAATCCTGAAGAGATTCGACATGTTAGAGTGTAAGTCCATGAATACACCCATGGAAATGAAGTTGAAGCTGCTATTCGACACTTCATCAGAATTGATTGATGCCACGCTATATAGATAGATTATTGGATCCCTGATGTACCTAATGAACACCAGACCAGATATTTGTTTTGTCGTGAACACCTTGAGTCAGTTTTTGGTAGAACCCAGACATGTTCACCTAGTGGTTGCAAAACATGTGATGAGGTACCTTAAGGGCACATTAGATTGTGGTCTCAATTATGATGGAGATCATGATTTCACATTGAGTGTGTACATTGATTCAGATTGGGCAGGAAGTGTCTCTGATAGGAAGAGCACTTCAGGATGTTGTTTCAGTCTGGGATCAGTCATGATCTCATGGCAGAGTAGGAAGCAATCCAGCATTGCTCTCTGCACAACGGAAGCAGAATACATTGTTGTGTGTTTTGCTAGCTGCGAAGCTATATGGCTTCGAAAGTTGTTGACCAATCTATTTGACCTAGAGATGGAAGCAACCATGATCCTATGTGACAACCAGAGCTGCATAAAGATGACAAAGAATCATGTATTCCATGACAGGTAGAAGCACATAGAGATCTGATATCATTACATCCATGGCATGGTCCAGAGAGGATCCTTAAAGCTCCAGTACGTTAGCACGGATGAACATGTTGTTGATGTGTTGACCAAGCCTCTATCTCGTGTAAAGTTTGAGCACTTTCGAGATAAGCTTGGTATAGTCCGAAAGGACCTTCCTCGAAAGGGGGAGTAGTGTTGTGATGAGATGTGACTAGTACTGTGCTTCCAATGACGTAAAGCCAGTCTGGTATCTTGCTTCCAGCTTGATTGTTGTGACGTAAAGAAAGACGATGAGATGATACTAGTACTGTGCTTCCAGCTTGACAGTTGTGACGTAAAGCCAGTCTAGTATCTTGCTTCCAACTTGATTGCTGTGACATAAAGAAAGACGATGAGATGAGACCAGTATTGTGCTTCCAGCTTGGCAGTTGTGACATAAAGCCAGTCCAGTATCTTGCTTCCAGCTTGATTGTTGTGACGTAAAGCAAGATGATGAGATGAGACTAGTACTGTGCTTCCAGCTTAACCACTGTGATGTAAAGCCAGTCTAGTATCTTGCTTCCAGCTTGATTGTTGTGACGTAAAGCAAGACAATGAGATGAGACTAGTACTGTGCTTCCATCTTGAGAGCTGTGACGTAAAGCCAGTCTAGTATCTTGCTTCCAGCTTGATTGTTGTGACGTAAAGCAAGACGAGTACTGTGCTTCCAACTTGATAGTTGTGACGCAAAGCCAGTCCAGTATTGTGATGATGAGTCAGCCTCGTGCTATGATGATGATGTATTAGTTTTATACTAATCCATATTGATGCAGATGATGATTGCATTCCTTTGAGAATGACGATGTTGTCGATAAGAAAACTTTCGATGATTTATAGATACGACAGTCAATGTTCCAAGATGATATTGATGATGATATCCTCCTGATGCTGTTGATGATGCATTCCTCTCTCTCGCCTGATGTTGTTATAGAATACCCTTCTTGTTAAGGGGGGGTGTTGAAATAATGTAACTGCAAAGTGTATTCTAATTATTATTGATATATTATTCATTGGATCAATCCCCATTGCGGATTGATCATGTCGGCTATTGTAAAGGACCAAATCCCCTTTTGTGGATTGGTCAAAATATAATTGTAATAGGCAGAAGAAGAAGTTGGCCTCAGAATATATTAAAGAGGCCCCAGAATATACTAAAGGTGGTTATAACCACCTAGAAGGAGAAGTCGACCCTACCAGTGAAAAGACACCTCCACACGTGCCAGTGTTGTATAAATAAGGAGGCTAGCGCCTCAATTAGACACACACTCACTTGTTCATTGAGAGACAAGTTTTGGAGCTGCAGCTGAAGAAGAGAGAGAGAGAGAGAGGTGCATCCTTGGGAGAGGACTTTATGTATTTGTTTGAGTTATCTCTTGACATTGTATTGGCTATCTATAATAAGGAAGTTTTGCTGGTTTTTCTCCCCCATGAGGGTTTCCCAGGATAAATGATGTGTCTCTTGTGATTGTGTATTTCTCAATGATCCTATCTTATGTTATTGTTATTTATTGAAATGCAAAGAACTCTAATAATAGCTTAAACATTAACATAATTAATATAGGGCTCTAATGTTGAGCAGATCCACCGAGAAACCCCTCATCACAAGAGGTCTCTTGAGCCTACATCTTCAACATTAGACTAGACTTGTAAACAAGTCAAACCTGCCCTATAAAAAAATAGATCACTCCATCCTGGAGAAGGCAATGTGAGAGCATCTCGAGTCTTTTTCACTCCTTGTCAAATCAACATGACTAATAGGAGAAAGATTGCCCCTAGGTCATTCACCACTAGCCAAATCAGCATGGCCCCGTGAGTGGATGTATCATTCTCCCTTGGTCAAATCAGCATGACCAATCTGGGAGAATGTTTGCCCGATGCTACTAACTGGAGAAACATCAACACCAATAGACCCACCGCAAGACCCCTGCACATCACCTCGACCATAAATGATCTCTATAAGATGGTTAGAATGAACTATAAGGGCATGAATACCCTTGAAATGGAATCTAGAAGGATGGGCTATGACCAACAAAAAGGATTTAGAGAAACCACCTAAGTAAAAAAACACTTTACATAGATCACTAAGCATGGTCTACGGAAAATACAAATGTTACATCGTCACAACCTTTGTCTCATCATAATACATCACAAAGGCCCTCATGAAGGCACAACTGATCATGGAACACTGGGCTCAAACATCATCAAAACTATGCATAGAATCAACTCATATGCTAGGACAATCTAGCAAAAAAATGTGGCTACCCTTATGCAAATTTGAGGGGTAACATAACTTACTTAGACTTTATTTCAGCATTGAAATCTCTTTGAAAGAGGATATAAAGTCCATTGTATATACCCTTCCACCTTTGTTTTGAAGTTTGTAAATATTTTTCAATAAATATAAGACATATTTTGAAAAAAATAAAAAAATAAATACTAAATATGACCGTTATAACATTTACTCTAACAAATAGGTCAAATGAACTAGCTGAATAAAAAGCTTTTTAGACAATAGCTTTTCATTGAAAATTTAGACTCATAAGTGACAATGATCTTTACATTTCTAGAAAAAGATGTATAGACAAGGAAAAATAACATGAAATGGTGTTATAATGGAGGAAATCTATGAAAACCCAATGGACAAGTATCCAATTTGTTTATCTTATCATGATATTACTTTATTTTGTAATAAGATTGCACTCTTACTTAGAAGAT
>ML788712.1:18026-32480 GCA_009831015.1 Picea engelmannii | reverse complement strand
GTGGATTTCTGGAGGAAACCACCACCATTGATCGGTTTCGGTGTTGAGAGACACACCCTAGCCCATCGGAGATACCATCCAGGTATTTCACCGTACGTTTCAGGAGTATCCGTTGTAGAGTGCGCAGCTCAGCCAGGGAGGGCACAAGCTAGTTTGAGGGTTTGGAGAGCTGCAAGAGACCCGTGTCCCAATTGCAGTTTCAATCCAACCCATTTGAGATCCAGCCAGGGCACTTCTATTGAGCCATCTATCATCAGATTCCGACGGTGGAATCTTGCAGATCGATTCATCTAGCCATTCAGGGCGTAGTTATTTCGGACAGACATTTGGCGTTGCATGCAGAGTTTCAGAGCAGATCCGGACAAACCCTTCCAACCCATTTCATTATCTAGCGAGACGATCGTTTTGAGCCATATAGCAGCAGATTCCGTTGGTGGAATCTTTTTGGGCACATTCAGTGTCCCAGGAGGGGCGCAAACCCCCCAGGGGTCCAGATCCAGTGTCGCATGGGTCAGATCCGAGATCCGACAGACATCCATTTCAGTCTAGAGACTAGGGCACTTCTATTGGAGCAGTTTCGAGCACATTCTGACGGTTGATTCTTCCGGTCGAGTTTCCCAGCTGGTAGCGGTTACCGTATTTCTCCGGAATCGCATATTTTGCTGATCTATCCGTGCATGCATCAGATCTGCTATCATCTTTTGATCACGGGTATTTTTTGTTATTCGATTGTATTCCAGTACTGATCCATGAGATCGGACTGACGTTTAGATTCTATATTTCCAGTAGGCTATTGTATTTCCATGCTTGAACCGTTATTATTCATGATATTGGGCAGTTGATGTTCTCTACTTTTGCATGCATCCTTTATATGATTGTTAAACCTTAAATATGCAACATGCACATGTAATAACCAACATGCACCTGCAATAACCAACATGCAACCGTAATAACCAAAGAATATCTCAAACACACGGCTAAAACGCATCCAGAAACCCCCAGTGTATCAAATCTGCAAGACAGAGCATTAGAACAGTAGCAAATATCTTGATCAACGGGATCAGGGATATTTCACTCCCTCCCTAGTGAGTTGTGCCCCCCTTGATGAGTAGCTCAACCATACTCATGTTTTAATTAAAGTAAACCCCTCAACTCACTAAGGTGCCCTCCTTTAGTTCTAATTCAATGTTGGACTAAGTCTAAAGATGCCACCTCACCTTCTCACCCATCTACCAAAACTCTAGCATGCTTAAAACCCTAAAAGTGCGCCCCCTTGAGATGCTCAATGATTCTTGGTTGATGGACACTTGGAGAGCATCCACGAGGGGTCACTCTTGGCTCCCAAGTATAAATAAAGACCCTCCCCTCCTCACTTCACATGATCTATCTTAGTGCAAGGTTACTCTACCCATTTCTCTCCTCTCCTCTCCATTCCCTCCCACTCCTCTCTCTCAATCTTCTTGCTCTCTCTTTCTTTTCTCAAGCTTGGGCAAGTATTTTTCCTAGCATGCTTCTAATACAAGAAATCTTTGGAGGATACATGGTGTGAAGAGTCTTCTTGGTGTCATATTTCTTAACGAGGTGATTTTGTTCTAGTTATTTCTTGTTTTCATTTGTTGTAGATCTAGAGTAGGGATCTCAAGCAAAGTATTTTGTTTGGGTAGATCTTTTGGTAGTATTATCATAGATCTAGTGAGTATATCTTGTAGATTTAACAAAGTATTTTGTTTTATTACATGAATGTGCTCACCCCTTTCTCTTTTATGTAGCATTGTCTCAAGGAATTTGTAGGTCACCTAAGGGTTTTGGAGATAAATTTCAGATCTGGAAATCTTCCTCATCATCCACTTAAAACCTCTAATATTTTTGTTTTACTTTTGTGTTCATCTTCCTCTATATTTGGGTAGTTTTGTGTTCTGAAATAGACAAAAAACGAATATATACACTATTGGTTTTGTACTATAAATTTTGGGTTTCCACTAATAGAAATTTTCTGCAGATTTATTTGTCATTTCTACAGCTTTTCCAGCAAGTTTTACTTGTTGGTTTTTTGCAGGTTTGTGACAGAAACATAGAGGAACATCTCATTTGGAGTCATTTAAAGTCAAGTAAACTCCTCCTAAGCAAGGGTATTGAATACCCCTTTCTTCTTCTCCTTTCTCAAGTTGTAAGCAAGCCCAAGAGAGTCTCTAGGGCTTGCATTTCTCAAGCAAATTAAAATTTCTGCGTTTTTAATTTCTAGTTTGCCTACACCTAGGAAAGAGTTTGGCCAAGCCAATCATCCTATATCGTAAGGCTAGTTAATTAGTTTTATTTTCAGCATTGTTTTTTATTTTTAGTTTGCCCCACTTGTCCTTAAGACAAGGTTGTGTGGCTAGGATTAGTTGCATTTCAAGTTCTTTTATTATTTATTGCCTACACCTAGGAAAGAGTTTGGCCAAGCCAACCATCCTATATCGTAAGGCTAGGTAATTAGTTGTGATTTATTGCCTCTAGTGCTTGTGTTTATGGTTTATCTTTAGATCTTAGAAGCTCGTTTCATTTCATTGTTTAAGCCGTGGAGGCATAGTAACTTACTTGTGTTTTTCAAGTTATTCCTTTCTTGTCAAGTATTTGTTTTGCTTTCAAGTTCAATCACTTAATCTTTTTCAAGCTTAAGTGGTTTACTTTATTTTACTTGCAAGCACTTAACCCAACTTAACTTAACTAATTCTTAAGGCTCAATTTACCTTATATCCATAGGGTTTCAATTTATCTAGTTAATTAGAGCACCTTTAATTGTCCCAACTTTGCCAACAAAAAAGGGACTTAAGAAAAAGGCAGGGGGTGCTAGATCAGGGATGGTCTCACGGCACTAGGTGTCCCCCTTGTTGGAGTACTTTGTTCCCCAAATTGACCTGTGGAGCTAGGGTGTGGCCTTGTTTGCCTCACTTCTTGAGCACCCAACAGTCTTTTTGGTATAAGCAAGGAGAGTTCTAGGTAAGTCACATAGTTTTAGGATTCAAACATTCACTTAAACAACTTAATCAATCCTAAAATTTATCTAATTCAACCTTGGTTTAATTTCACAATCTTGACATGGTTCATGCTCTTTATTTCTGCAATCTACTTCAATTTCATGTTATCTTAAGGCAATTTATTGAGCATTGTGGATAATTAACTAGTAGTTGCGCATCTCTTGCCCGTGGAGGCTTTTACTTGCTTTATCTATTGTCCATTTGAAGTTGCACACTTGCCCGTGGAGGCTCTTTTATTTGATCTTGGATTCATCTTTGCTTCACCCCTTGAAGTTGTGCATCTTGTGGAGGCACTTCTTGTTTGGGTTTGTAGTTGTGTTGAATGTCATTGAAGACAACCCCTTGAAGTTGCGCATCTTGTGGAGACACTTCATTGTTTGGGTTGTTGGCTTGTTGTGTTGTGGTGATCTTCTTTGACTGATCTTTTCTTTCCATGCACAAATAAGTCGAGTTAGATTCAAGTTAGTGCTTGCCTATTTCATTTGTTAATAGTTGTATATTGTTGTTGTATCTTTAGTATTCTTTGCATTCTTTTGTATAGACAGTTATTTCATTTACTTGTATCTAATTCAATTGTAAATCTTGCAAAGTAATTCTATGTATCTAATTGTAATCCTTTGTAAAGTCTAATCTCTTTGTAACTTTAGTTGACCCCTTTGCCCAACCTCAAGCACTAGTCTTAGTTGACTTAGGGAAAGGGTTTGCCTTTGCATTGAATATTGCACTTTGCATTGTTTACCTCTCATATAGGCTACATTCCCCCAAACCTTTAACTAATTAAAATTAATTCCTAGACATAATCTTCTAATTCACATAGTAACTAGGGTCTACCCCCCTTGGCTTCCCTAAGAGTAAGCCTAGACGGAAGAAGTTCAAGTCGAGGTGACAGTGGGCTTGAACTTAGACATTGTGTCTCCAAGGACACACTAAGTGGATTGAGACTTAGTCCACGTTTGCAAGTGTGTATAAGGACGACAACAGAACCCTAAGCAAAGTATTTTGCTAGGGATAAATCTGTAGTAGTATTGCTATAGGTTTATGTGATTTGTTTTTATTAGTGTTTGCAAAGTATTTTGTAGGCCTTTTAAAATATCTCACCTTCTTGCCTCATTGTGTAGAAAGGGTTTACATATTTGCAGGTTGTCAAAGCTTGGAGGAAGAACTCCAAAGGCTTCATTCTATCCCATATAATTTTCTGTTTTAATTTCAACTTTCTATTTACTTATTTTCTGCTCATATTATCATTCAAATTTTGCTAAAAAATTCAATCCTTAAGTTCAGATTTTTTTTGTAAATATTTTTGTACATGTGCTAATTCAAAACTAACATTTTGTGGTGATTTTTAGCATTTTCCAGAAAGCTTTGTTTCTTGATTTATGCAGGTTTTCACCATTTAAAAGGAAGGTGCTGCCCAAATTTGGCTACCTAAAGCTCAAGAAAACTTCTATAATCTTTGGTGCAAAGCCCCCCTCTCTCTCTCTCACTTTCTAAAACTATTGTAAGCAGCCCAAGAGAGTCTCTTGGGCTTGCACTTTCTTTTCCTTTCCAATTTTAAAATCTGTAAATTAATTTTAATTGTTTTCCCACACCTTGCATTGTGCTTAGCTCTGCCATCCTTGCAAAATCTTGTTGGCTAGTGCTTAAATTTTTTTTGGCAAAGTAAACAAAATTTACCTTGCCTTTGCCCCGTATTCCCTCCCCTTGCCACTTTGTGGATCTTGGATAATAAGAAAGGGAAAAGGATTGAGTGGATAATTTAATTAGGGACCCATTTCTATTATTGTTTGGCCACTAAAATAAGGTGACTTGCGGAGGCTAGAAGGGGTTAAAGCCGGGGACGGTTTCATGGCACTAAGTGTCCTCCTTGTTGAGCGCCCAAACATTTTAGACTTGACCTGTGGAGCTAGGGGAGAACCATGTTGTTCTTCTTATTGAGCACCCAACATTTCCACTTTGCTAAGGGATAAGGACTTGGGGTAGTCGCATAGCTTAGGCTTACAACTCCTCACATCTAAACCACTAAGCTAAAAAGAAACTTAAAATTAACTAAAAGCAACCTTAACACTTGCAATTTTTATTTCAGCAATTTATTTTACATTCTATTTATTTTCTGCAAGTTATTCACATTATTTTTCAAGCATTCTTTAATTCTTTGGGAAGTATTTGTTTATATGTAAAGTTATTTTGTGAATCATTGTGTAGATAAATTTATTTTTTTATTTCAAGATGTAAAGATACATGTTTGTGAATATTTGTTGAATAAGTGGAATTTGGTAATCTTTAGGCACTAGTCTAATTGTTGTTTGGTAAAATAAAGCTTTGTCTTTCATTGAAAGAATTGCATCTTGCATGATTGATTGTCATTGGGTTGGGTCTCCCTAATCACAAATTAATTAACTCCTAGAACATTTAACAAAACCTTCACATAGTTTAATAGGGTCTACCCCCCTTTGCTTCCCTAGGAGTGAGCCTAGACGGAAGGAATCCAGATTGAGGTGACAGTGGGTCTGGATTCAGGGTTGTGCCTCCAAGGACACACCAAGTGGGTTGGAGACTTCTCCATGTTCGTAGGTGTGTATTAGAACAACAACATCTTTAGTGTCGTTGTCGGGGATAAGTCTCTTATCCTTGGTTGATTGACAAAATTTAATTAATCCTTTAAAAACTAAGTAATAAACTTTTCCCTTAATTTTGAACTTGAGTGTTGTTATTAGACATTGCTTAATCCCCAAGTGGCGACTCCATTTAATCATTCCTTGAGGTATCCTACCAGGAGCAACACACAAGGGTGTATAGGAGGAGAATAAACAGACTAGCTCCTCGTAGGCTCCTTGAAAGTCTTGGATAAGAAGCAATCTCTGATATACGTCTCTTGTTTGTACAAAATAATCCTACAACAACTATGGGTGACCCATTGAGGCCATGTAATTTTACTAATATTCAAGGTTATCCTCATCCTATTCATGACAAAGCTATTGAGAAATTGCCTTATTTTCAGGGAAACAATGTTGTTAGTGCCAAGACTCACATCCTGAATGCATCCTGAAATGGTGTAATGGTCACAATTATGAAGATGTGAAGATGACTCTTTTGTGTATTCTCTGGAAGGGGATGCAGTAGAATGGTTCTCAGAACAAGATCCTAACAAATTCAACACTTTAACATAAATCACAAAAGCCTTCAATGAAAGATGGGGTGATCAGAAGGAAGACCATCATTTATTGGTTTCCCTTAACGCTAGTCAAAAGAAGGAGAATGAAACAATGGAAGAATTCAATAAGAGATTTAATGACTTGGTTAAAAACCTCCCACAAACTATTAAGCCTCCTGATGCATCTATTTTAATTCATTATATGGAAGCCTTTGAGGGTGAAATCAAATGTCAATTAAGGGATAAAGAACCAACAACTCTAAGGGATGCACAAAAGTATGCTATCAAGATAGATAAGAATATGCAAGATGCTAGGAAGTCAAATATTCCTGGTTTCTCAAGGGGAACTTCTTCCAGACCCTATGAGGAGAAAAAGAAGAAAGTGGAAAATCAAGAGTCTTCTAACGATGGCATAAAGGAGCTCGCTCAATTAATTAACAAAATGGAGGTTAATCAGGCTAATCAAATAAATCAAATAGAGATTAACCATGTTAATGAGATGACAGCCATGCAAAATAGATTGATAGCCATGGAGAGGGCTCAATCTAGTATACCTCATCATAATCCAAATGATAAGTGGCCAAAGAGACCTCCACCTCAAGAGCAAAGGCCACCAAATCCTTTTGATTCTACTAACTTGGTTGATCACCAAGTTATCCCATATTGTAGACCTTGTGGGCAATTTCATGAAGAATCAACTTGCCAAATTTTTCTTCAAATTTATAATGAAGGGGGACCCTCTAGATCAGAAAATGAGCAAGTTAATATGTTTGGTCATGAATATAATGTTGGAATGAATGAATGGATGGAATTGATGGAGCATATTAGGGAGGTAAATTGCATGAATGAAGTTGTGGACAAAGTAACAGAAAATTTTGGTCCTAAGCCCACTCCCAAGCAAGTATCAGAAATGGCTACATATAGAGGTTTCACTTATCAAAGAGATGGGACCAAAAATCAAGATAGGCCACAAGCAAGTATTCCTAAGACACCTCCTCTCCCATGTAATGTCCCCATTTTGGGACATTATAACATTACAGAGTGTTATGCCTACCAGAGTAGCCAGACAGGGGTGACAAATAGTTTGGAAGATATTGAGGGGTTTTGTTGGATCCGACTTGCATCGTTCATCATCAGGATCCATTCCGCATAGCTTTGCTTTGGTTCCGTTGCATTCCGATGATTTCCATAATTTTGAGTTATTATGGGTCATATTTTAATTAAATTCACTAAGAAGATCATAATGGGCATATTACTTGGAGAAACCTCTTAGTGTAATAGCTCATCGGAATCGAGAAGAAGAGCCTTATAGGATAAAATGATGAGAAGTGACTTTCAGTGGCCGGAGAAGCCATAAGGATGGATAAATCACTTTTTAGAGGTAAAATGGTTAATTAATTAGTTAATTAAGTGATTTAATCAAGGAATAACAAAATAAAGTAAAAGTCACTTGGAGGGAAAAGGTCAACAATGAATTAGGGTTTCAGGAAACTATAAAGGAAGGATAAAGGACCTAATTCCTCATTATGTTATGATTTGATGTTGAGATATTTGCAGAGGAGGAAATCGACCCTTTTGTTTTGTGGATTTCTGGAGGAAACCACCACCATTGATCGGTTTCGGTGTTGAGACACACCCTAGCCTATCGGAGATACCATCCAGGTATTTCACCGTGCATTACAGTGTTCAGTTCAATGATTGTGCAGCTCAGCCAGTGAGGGCGCAAGTGTTGAGAGAGGGTTTGTGCGGCTGCTTGTGACAGTTCAGATTTGGTCGATTCCTTCCGACCCATTAGAGAGCTAACCAAGGCACACCTATTGAGCCATCTGTCGTTAGTTTCCGATGGTGGAATCTTTCGTAAAGTGGAAAACAGTCATTTAGGGCACAACTCCAGAGGAAGCACATTTGGGGTTCCAGGGGACATTTTGGGACAAATCTAAGGAATCCCTTCCAACCCATTACAGAGGAGACCAGGACAATTGTTTTCAGCTATACATCGTCAGATTCTGTCGGCGGAATCACTAGGGCACACTGATTGAGCCCAGCAGGTGTGCAAACCCCTGGGGGGTGAGATCCGAAGCTTCAGAGGTCGAATCTTCAGTCCGACAGTCATCAGGATCAGTCTAGAGGCCAAGATGCATCTTTTGAGACAGTTTCCAGCTCATCCTGACGAGTATCGCCATCAAGGTGAGTTTTTCGGATTCTACAGCAGTTACCGTGAGCTGCCAGACTGTTCTTTGTCGATTCATCCATGCATGCGCAGACCAACACCCATTCTTTTGGTCACGGGTATTTCTTATCTATTATTTTGTATTCCAGTGATGATCCATGAGATCTAACTGACGATTATCATATCTACTTCCAGTGATTATTGTATTTCCTGCTTTTCCAGCATTATATATATATATATATATATATATATATATATATATATATATTTCGCATGCATTGACTTATACTGCTAAAACATATAATAAACTAGAACACACATGCAAAAGTCACCAACATCATCACATAGTAACTCAAACGCATTCAGAAACCCCCAGAGTATCAGATTTAGTAGCCAAAACCGTAGTTTAGCATTAGATATTCAGATCAGCTAGATCAGGGATAGTTCATCCCACCTAAAACAATTGTTCCTACAAATTCAGAATTAAATATTGACTTAGGAGGGTGGTTGAATAATGCAAAAATGTTGGTCCCTGTGGCAGAAATGATGAAGATCCCATCTCAAAAGGGGAAATTGCTCAAAGCTATAGAACATCCTCCTCAAGGTAATGGTGACAAGCCACAGGTTGTGGCTTACCAAGATGCACCCGTGATTTTGCAAAATTGGGATAGGGGAAATGAAAAGAATCAATTGTTTTTTCTTTCTCTACTTATGGATGATTATCTTCTTCACAATTGCATGCTTGATTCTGGAGCAAGTTCAAATGTTATGACTAGGAAACTAATGGAACAGTTAAATTTAAGGATTTCAAGGTCTTATCATAACATTTTTGCTATGCATAGTAAAACAATTGAAGTGCATGGTTTGATAAAGGGCTTACAAGTGCATTTGGTTGCCTTCCCTGATATTCAAATAGAAATGGACATAGTAGTGATTGATGTGCCTGATGCCTTGGGTATGTTGCTCTCAAGGAAAACATCTGCAGATTTGGGGGGTAGTATACAAATGGATTTAACTTATGCCACCATTCCCACTCCACATGGGGTTGTTATCGCACAGTTTCTAGTTGGAGTAAAGGATGCATGGATAAGAGGCAAACTGGCATAACTGAGACTATCCTACCACTGTCACCTCAATAGGATAGCTCTTTCTGTTTAGGGTGGTAGGCCCAGGGGAGACGTCCCCGGTGACCTGGGGTTTTGAGAAGGTAAAGGCTTAAAAGATTGAGTAAAGTTTTTCCCCCTCACAAGTCACCACCGATCAAAAAGTCCGGCTTAACAGCCAATAAAGGTAAAGATAACCGGAAATAGTAACCAAAAGTGCACCTGCCTGAGACAAAGCAACAAGGAAACTATACATGTGCAAGATCACTTGCTTGGTTAGTACTTCATATAATCACGGACTTCTGATATAAAGCAATTGATAAACAATATTGATGAAGCAAATCAATGATGTAAACTAGCAATGATTACAATGTATCACTTCACAATAAATGCTAAAGAAGAAACTTCACAATGTGCAATGGCAATTTATCACCAATGTATCAATACCAACATTAGAAGTAACGCTTCAGCCAATCACTCAATTGCTTTAAAGATAAATAAATGTTGCAAGATATAAGTATAACACAAGTAGATAATAAAAGAAATAGGGTTAGTGAATGTTAGTCTAAACTAGGGTTAGAAGTAGTTAATGATTGTTCAAGAATATTTAGAAGTTGTGTGATCAAGGTACTCAACACAAGAAGTCTTAGATCAGTGCATTATTAGGGCAAATGGATTCAAAAATAGCTACAAATGTTGAAGGGCCGAAATGATAGTGACAAGGCTAGAGACAAGAGGGTTTAATGTTGGAGTGTTGCTAAGGCAAGGCCTCAACAATCAAACCCTAGGGGAGACAGCTCACTAAGGTGTAGTAGACCTAGGCCTTAATGTGTCTTCCTCCTTCTCTAGCTCAAAAGGTAATTTAAAACGGCTAGCTTGAGTAATAAATGCTATGGCTAAGGACAAGAGAGTCTAATGATGAAGTGTTGCTAAGGCAAGGCTTCATCAATCAAACCCTAGGGGAAAACGGCTCACTAAGGTGTAGAAACCCTAGGCCTTAGTGCGTTTTCCTCCTTCCTTAGCTCAATGACAAGAATAGAACGGCTAGCTTTGAAGATTGAATGGTAGAGTGTTGCTAAGGCAAGGCTCTAACACTTATCTTCAGCAAAAAATGGCTCTTAGCACAACTTAATAGGGACATGAAACAAGGACACCAACATGTGCTTGCTACCTAGGGTTTAATTCACAAATTTCATTAAAATGCAAGTAAAACATACTAGAACCATTCAAATAAAGAAGGATTTGCAGAAATTCACTTACATTTATAAAGCATTCATATAGCCAAACCTTAGTTGTAAGCCTTCCACCAAGAAAATGCCAAAATAGCCAAGAAAGAGCCTCCTTCAACAAGTGCGCATCAATTTTCAGACAAAAACCCTAAAGGAGGGCGCAAATTCCAGACCTCACTAAGTGTGAGTGAAAGATGATGATTAAAATGAGATTTTTATCTCTCTACTTATACAATACCAAGTGACCTTAATAAAATTTAGGTCACCAAAAGGCCGACAAGGCCAAAATACCAAATAATATTGTTTTACATTAAATGTCATAAATTAAAACCTAATCAAGCAAAAGAAAAGACGTCATGCCCTTTCTAGGGTGACGTTAGCCCTTTCTAGGGTGACGTTAGCCCTTTTTAGGGCAGCATTGGCCTCCTGGAGAAAAACGTTAGCCCTCCTTGGGCCTCTCCAAGCTGCCACACGTGCCACAACTGCCATAACTGCCTCCCAAAAATGTCAATAATGCTGGATGACATCATGGGCATCCTGGGTGACATCATGGGCCTTCCAAGGCCAACGTTCCAGTGGAGAGGGCACAACCCCCCTGGGTGAGGCTCTGCCAGGGTGCCTCTGTGGAACGTCCTCCTCTTCTCCGGTGCAAACCCCTATGTCTTGTCTCTGCCCCTTGTTGGGGTCTCAGCATCCATCTAGTGGGCTCTTCAGCCCCATGGAGGTCCAAACTAATCATCTCCCCATGTGTACCTGTCCAATATGGTACCTGTCTATCGGGTATGATCCTGCACATCAACAGATACGCCCTCCATAGGCTCATAAGTCACAGGGATCATAGCAATGTCAATCACATCCAATCATCAATTTTATCAAACATGTGCATAAAACCCCTTTTACCCAGTCAAGTGCTCAAAGACATTATACAAATCTGCAAGGCAAGTTTGGAAGAAGTGACAGGGCGTCCTATTGGGCTAGTGTCCACTAGATGTGGGATGTTTCCGGAAGAAATCAAATCCAAGTCATGTTAATGGATGAGGTGGATAAGGGATGTCCTGACAAGGGGTGTAGTGATAGCAGGGAAATGCAAGGCTTACCTGTGGGTGCCTTTGTCGAAGGCGAGTTGCACCTGTCCTGGATGCAAATGTTTCCAAGCCCATCCATGCCATTGTATTCTTACTTCTTTATTGATTCTTTTCTTTCAAGAGGCTAATCAGGGGACACTACCTTAGCGTGGGCACAAGCTTACTAGGGCATCCTGTCATTCCCTCCAGACATGGTCAAGTGGATAAGTATAAGATCCAAGCACCCGTTAGAAACAAAAAGAACTAAATGCACATATTCAAAGGTTTTGAGGATCAGAGTGACACATACCATGACACCCAAACTCATTACCTCATGGAGTAAGATCCATCTCTGCTACAGGACCAAGCCGAGGTGATGGATGTTGTTGTTGCTGACAAAGTGGAGGCGTTGAAAGGGAGAAAAGATGGGCCCTCTAGGGCCATGCTCAAGTCGATCTGGCTCTTGGTACTCCATGTCTAGGACATGTGGGCCTCGAGACATAATCTCCTTAGTTATCCCTAAAATGGGGGATAAAAGGGGCCATGTCTAGATTAAACGGAGAATTGGAAAGAAAATACCATTTTGAAGACCCTAAGAAACCCATAAATGAGCTTGTATATCGTGAGCTAGAAATGGGATCTTATGAGATACCATCTAATTTTCTAGCATCTGTCAAAGAGGAACTTAAGGATGAACTCCCAAGTGTTTGTAATGTTTGGGATGCCATGGATTCTTTTGATGGTTTTTTTCTTGAAGAAGCTTCAAGTGAAATGGATATTGATGTGACTCCTTCCAAATTGGAACAGATTTGGATTTGTCATTTGGCACTGCATCATCAACATTAGTTCGCCAACATTCAGATGAATCGGTCAGATATTAGGAAGACTTGGATAGGATTTTTGGGCCATCTGTTCCATATGTCTTAGAAATTTGGGACATTTATTTTGACAAAGATGATGTCTTAACAAACAGGATGAGCATAAAAAGAATAAAAAGTTCAAAAAAGAAAAAGTGGAACAAACCTGGTAAAGGATTGTAGGGATAATAAGGAGGTGATTGGTGATAATGATAGTCAACATATCATCCCTATGGAAGATTATGCCAAGCTTTTCAATGAAGGGTTCAAGTCATTAGACTTTAAATCTTTTCGCTTGGCACCAATGCAATTTCATCAGAAAGGGTTCAAGGAGGATTCTATCAAGTAGTTGATAACTAAGAAAAAGGGTTCACATCAAAACATCAGAAAACAAGGTAAAGTGTATAAGTCTTCTGACAACTCATTTCAGCCAATTGGATGACATAAAGTTAGATATGCCAGTAAAAAGGCTCCACCTTGAAATGATCTTCAACACAGTCATTTGGTATCTAAAGGGGCACCCTTTGTAACGTATCTCCAACCTTTCTCCTTTTGATTCTTTCAATTTTGTCATTATTTCATTTATGTATATAGTTCATTATATAGTCATTTCATTTATTTGATCATTGTCAATATCATTTCATTTATTTGATTATTATTTATTCTTTTCACACATGTACTTATGTTGGTTATTGGTGAGAACTTTGTTTTGTAGATTTTGAGGTTCTCGCATGCTCTCCTTCTAAAATATCAAGCACATGTCCCCATGTGGAGCTAGATGTTGACCACCTATTTCAACTAGGTGTCAGCGTCATGTACCATGAAGATATGTACCTTGTGGTACAACAAGTTTGAAGACTTATGGCTCAGCAAGGCAATTTTGCCCCAACACTTATTTCTATGTACACGGAATGTCCATTCCCCTGCATGGGATAATTTTGTAATATGTTAGCATGGGTCAATATTTATTTAGTTTCCTAGGACTTTATCATTAGGGAAGTCCTTTCATCGAGTGTTATTTTTCCTCGGGTAATTAATCTTGCTTTTCGGCGATTTTAATTACCCTTGAGATTTTCACTCAATAATCCTCCAAAGTGTTGAAAGGCGTTCTAATGATTGAGCCCATTGGAAGACTAAGTTTTAGAAGTGTTGTAAATGACCATGCTAGACATCTCCTAGAGTCTTGTAGAATTTCATTAGGTTTTGATAGGATTTTTTAATAATTAAAATTTTCCGTAAATTGGAAATTTTAATTATTTTTTATAAAAAATATAAAAATTTGGTCCTTGTGGATTTTGTATAGGAGTATGAGTACTAAAAAAAAATGGCTTATGACCCCCTACACCCTTGGACCAAGTTTCAGCTCAATTGGACAAGTTTTGCTACGTCATTGTCCATGAGGAGTCCAAGTCAGTCAAAAGTCAACAAATAATTGACTAAGGTTAAAAAGCCAAAAATTGTAAAAATGTCTAAAGTCGTGAGAGAGACTGGGGAAATGATTTCTAATGTATTTCCTAAGTTGGAAAAGTGAAAATTCACTTAGAAGACCCCCCCATGCCAAGCCAACAACCAAAAGTGAGTCTCCCTAGTGAAAATTGTGCCCCCCTTCCTCATGAACTTAGGGGAAAGTAAATATTAAAGTGAAAAAAGTGTCAAAACCCTAAGTGCGCCCTTCCTATAGCCAAACTTCATATTTGAACAAGTGTAAAGGGGTTATCCCCCTGTTGACCGCCTATGCAGCACAGGGGTCAACTCATGTGCCATGAAGTCCTTATCTATGTTCCAGACATGTATTGGTTCAACTTGGGCTTTTGATGTCCCAGCACTAAAATTTTGTAAATGAAATTTCCGCACCCCTGCGAG
>ML788711.1:280791-309828 GCA_009831015.1 Picea engelmannii | reverse complement strand
GACCCCCTATCCTCTGACTAGGTCTTGTTTTGTTATTTTCCAGGTCCCTCTTGTTTCTTGCTGAGAGGCTTTTTACTGCCTTCTCGGGGATCCCTGGGCGAAGCATCTCGAGGTTTTATTTCTAGGCTTTTGTCTTTTACCAGTTGTTTTTACCTTCTGGGCCTTTAGCCCCTTCTTCCCACGAGATAAGGTGCAATCCTGCAAATAGGTCAACCTAATGCCCGGACAAGGGGAATGGGATAAATGAGCGAGAGATAAGATGAAACAGTGGTGCTATGATGGGAGCGAACGATGGCTTTTCAGAAATTCCCCCAGTGGCAAACCAAGACCTATGGGCACAGGCTTGCTAGGGCACCCTGTCAATTTCCCCAAGCATGGTCAAGTGGGCTAATGTAAGATCCAAGAAGTTGTTAGAGATAAAAGGAATCAGATGCATATATTTAAACGTTTCAATGATCAAAAGTGACACATACCATGATACCTGGACCAATTACCTCATGGAGCAAGAACCTCTTCTGATACAGGATCAAGTCGATGGTGATGGATGTTGTTGCCGCTGACAAGACAAAAGATGATGAATGAAAAAAAGGCGGGCCCTCCAGGGCCATGCTCAGGTCAATCCTACTCTCGGTACTCAATGTCTAGGACCTGTGGGCCTCGAGACATGATCTCCTAGTTATCCCTAAAAAGTGGGGATAACAGTGCCTTCCCCCTTCTCTTATGTGGTTTCGATGTCATTAAAAAGTCCTCTTTATTGCTTTTGCCTTTCTATAATTTCTGTAATTTCATCAAGTTTTTCCTTCCCATCTCTATTATTTTACTCTACATTTCTTTTTGCGATCTTCCATGTACTTCAACGTATCCTTTCCACCTCCAACGATCGTCTTAGCACTTTTTTCACCTTCTTTCTCCCTTTTCATTTTTGTCCTTCATTTTCAATTTACCTATTCAACATTTGCCTCTCCTTTTGTCTTTTATTATATATTCATCACCCCATCTTTATCTATTTATATATACATGTCTGGATTACATAGGCTTTATACATTTTCTAACATTGAGATTGTGTGCTTTAACCTTGTATTTTCTCAGTTAATTCAATCTTCTTACATCAAAAAATTTACCTCCTTTTTAGTTTATTAATTCTAACCCTCTTTCCTTTCCTTATTTTTCCATGTTTCTTAGCCTGCATATTTTTTCCTATTTTTCAGTCACTTTTATAATCCTTTCCATTTTAAACTGTACTTCCTCCCTTGCTTGATTTATTCACCATAACTCACCTACAAAACCACTCTTATTCTACTTTGAGTTCCCTCGTGATGGGTGAAGTGTTCACCCAAAATGTATTGGACTATAAACTCTCACACAATTTCAGTTAAAAAAAATCACAATTATCTCAAACTGCAATAGCATATACATCATAATCTACTGATATCTCCCTTGAGAAGCTGTGCACTAGGTTGCTCCAAAAGGACAAGTGGAAGAATTAATTCGAAAGAGGTGGTAGCAATGGAGAATCCAAGAGCAACCTTGTAGCCAAGCAAGGCAAGGGAATGCAAAAGCAGGACAAAGGAAATAGCATTGGGGGCAAGCCTTTAAGTCCAAGTAAATCGGTTAAGGATTTGAAATGCTTTTATTGTGGTAAACATGTCAACGTGTGGAAGGGTTGCAGGGACAGCATATGGGATGAGCAACAGAATCAAGGGAAATCTATGAAGAAACAAGCAAATTTTGCAAAGCATGGAGAAGATGATTTTTATGCTTTTGTAGCATAGCAGAAGGGTCATAAGTCAGATGATTGATACTTTGATTCAAGTGCATTCAGAGATATGACTAATTGGAGTGATTGGTTTGTTGAGTATGTGGAAGGTAAACCCAGGTTAAATACAACAATATTTAATGATGAGGGTAGGTACTATGTGGAAGCCCGTGGTCAAATTGAAAGATAAAACTTTGATGTTTATGAATGTTTTGTATATTCTTGAGTTGAACAAGAATTTTCTTTCTATTAGTGAGATTAATAAACCAATCTGCACTTGGATGTTATTTTCCTGAGAAAAAGGTGTATTATAGTAGATAAGAGAAGCAATAAGAAAATGACGAGCGATCTGGAAATCCTCTAGGGTTTCGCTACTAGCTTCCCAGTTGCTGCTATGGCAGCCCCCAGAGGAGGGGAGTCGCCGCCCCCTCCTTCACCCGCAGCCTCCTTCCGCAAGCTCCTGGCCTCCCAAGGCAAGAAGCTACCCCCTGTTGAACCCCCCAGCTTCGTCAAGAAGCTCGATTCGATCCCGGAAATAGATCTACCCCCGGATCACCCAATGCGTGTAGCAATCTCTCTGTCGGACCGAGGACTGGTAGGACAATTCATGGGACTTTGACCGTCAGCCCGAACCACAGACAACTGGATCCAAAGGAACTAGCAACCGTTGATCAAGAACAGTGTAACCTGCTATGCGGTGGGAAGAGGATTCTTCATCTTTGAATTTATCTCCAGGAAGATAGAGATCTCATCTTCGGGAATGGGCCGTACTTCATGGGCACTCAAGGGCTATATCTGAATCGCTAGACACCAAGCTTTGACCCCGCGGTTGAAGTTCCCAAGGACATCCCTGTCTGGGTAAGGCTCCCCAATCTCCCAATCCACTGTTGGAACCCCACTTCGCTTCAGGCAATCATAAATGGGCTAGGTCAATATATTGACAGAGCGGATCCTAAAGAACAATATTCTTGTGCGCGCATCTGCGTTGAAGTGGACCTAGAGGTTGGCCTTCCAGAGGCAATCCAATTAAAGGTTGGAGAATGGCACCAATATTAGAAGCTTGATTATGAACAATTAACATTCAAATGCAGGGGATGCCACAAATACGGCCATTTCCAACAAAATTGCCCTAAAAACCCAAGCAAGGAGAAAGAAAATGGAGAAGGTTGGCAACAGCCAAAGAAAGGGAAAACTTCATCCAAAACAAAAGGACCCAAGAATGAAAAGACAACCCCCGCACAGCCCACGGAACAAGGAATCCAACCAGGAGCAATGACAGAGAACAATTTCAGACTGCTAGATCAGAGTCAGGCAGGAACAACGGTAGGAGAAGCCCCACAAGAAGCCCCACCAGCCGAAGAGACGCATGGGAAATCAATTCCAGATATCAAAGAGTTACCGGTCCCAGAAATAGAAGAAGAGCAAGCCAAGACTGGCGCAGGAAAGGACGCAGGTCCGGACATAGAGGAAGGAGAGGTCTCCTCAGAAAGTGAATATGAAGGAGCAAGTGACACCCTAGTCACTCCAAAGAAAACAGGAAGAGGAGGAAAATCCAAGAAAGAAGAAAGAGACAAGGAAACATATAAAGACGTCCTGAGTGGCTCGCAACCAACAATGAGACAGTTGATCAATGTAAGACAGACAAGAAAGAATTCCAAGGCTCTTCAAGGAGCCCACGCATCCCCCCTAGGTACATCATGAAACTAACATCCTGGAATTGTAGGGGTTTCGGAAGCAAAATGAAAGAAGAAGCGCTAAAAGATATCATAAGAGCCTGAAAGTCCGATATCCTACTACTCCAGGAGACCAAGATGGAAAGGCAAGACTTCCTCAAAACAACAAAAGAACTCTGGAAAACAAGCCAAGGAATAGCAGAAAGCACAAGAGGAGCCTCAGGAGGTATAGGTACCCTCTAGAACACTATGAAGTTTGATCTAGTCAATTTTGTATCAAGCACGCACTGAATCTACACCAGCCTACTTCACAAAGAAACCAACCGACTGGTAAGTCTCTTCAATCTTTATGTGCCAGTCCTTTTGGAGGAAAAAAGAAACTGTTGGGATACTCTAAAAGATTTCCTGCTGCTAAAGGATCTAGATAATATCATTATTGGGGGGGATCTAAATGTGACCCTAACTCTAAACGAGAAAAAAGGGGGTTCCATTGTGCGAGACCCAACAAGAGAATGGGTAGAAGATATCATGTTTGATTGGGAGCTGGAAGACATCAAACCAACCAAAGGTAAATACACGTGGTCAAACAAGAGGGTAGGTCCAGGGCACATTGCTGCTAGACTTGACAGATTTTTAGTCCAAAGTTCCTTCTTACTTCTGGGCCTCACGCCCGCCTCTTCGATCCTCCCGCACAGTGTGTCAGACCACAAACCAATCCTGTTAGAAATCTCTCCTGACAAGAATCTAGGACCAATCCCCTTCAGATTTAGTCCGGCCTGGATCCATGAAGAAGGCTACCAGAAGCTGGTTACCAAAATCTGGAATGACATAGTAAGAGGATCTGCCTTCTTTGTTTGGGAAGAAAAACTAAGGAGACTAAAGGTAGTGCTAAAGACTTGGGTAAAAACCCGTTCAAGCCCTATTGTAACTCACCAAGAAGCCCAAAAGAAGCTAGGGAATCATCAGATTGAAATGGAAAACCAGGAAATCACCCAAGCAATCTTGCACCAAGAAGACCAACTCCAGCGAAAATGGCACCAAGCCTACCGAGAGGAGGAAAATTACCGGATACAGAAATCTAGAAGCCTTTGGTTGGAAGCAGAAAATAAAAACACTAGCTACTTCCACAAGCAAGCTGAGACAAGAAAGCAGTTCAAGAAAGTTACGGAAATTCAGGTCCAAAACCAAACAATCATAGATTTTGAAGGCATAAAAGCAACTGCGGCAGATGCTTTCGAAACTCTTTACACAGAAACCCAAAGGTCTGCAATCGACTCCACAGCTTACACTCTCTCTCTTGTCCCTACCCTCATCCAAGAAGAAGTCAACAACAGTCTAACAAAGGATGTCACCCAGCAAGAAATAAAAGAGGCTCTTGATCAAATGAACCCAGACAAAGCCCCAGGTCCTGATGGTTTTACAGCCGGGTTCTATCAACAAAGCTGGGATATAATTAAAACAGACCTTACGAAACTGATCCGGAAATCCCAGACAAGCAGCAAGTTAGGAGGAGGAACAAATTCGTCCTTTCTTGCACTAATCTCAAAAGAAAAAGGAGCAGTCAGCTTTGGTAGATTCCGGCCAATCTCCCTCTGTAACACAAGTTACAAAATCCTCACAAAAGTAATAGCCAACAGAATTAAAAAAATTCTCCCTTCAATCATCCCTGAAAATCAAGGTGGTTTTGTAAAAGGTAGACATATAGTGGACAATATCAGCCTAGTTCAAGAAGCTCTTCACTCCAGCATCCGAAGGAAAGACAAAGGTATGATAATAAAGCTCGACCTTGCTAATGCGTTTGACAGAGTTAGACACAACTTTCTGTTCACAGTCATGGAAAACTTTGGATTTGCCCCAGCTTTTATAAACTGGATAAAAGCTTGCATTGGATCCCCTTGGATAGTGCCGCTAGTGAATGGACCCGCAACTAGGTTCTTTCTAGCCTCCATAGGACTCCGGCAAGGTTGCCCCCTCTCTCCTCTTCTTTATGCCATCCAGGCTTCAGTTCTTAGCTTCCAATTGGACCATTGCCAGACGCAGAACAACCTTCTAGGCCTAAGGATAGCCCCCGGGGTTAAGGATATAAATCATGTCCAGTTTGCGGATGACACACTGTTGATGGAAGGAGCGAGTTTGCAAACAGCAAGGAAGTTCAAAACAGAATTGGATGCCTACACAGAAACCTTTGGCAGCGCTCTAAGTCTGACCAAAAGCAAGATCTTTGGGTGGAATATTACACCAAGGGAAATGCTAGATATCTCTAGTGTACTGGGAATAGAAGGATCCACCAACTGGGAGGCTTTTAATACCTTGGAGCCCCAATCTTCAAAACCAAGCCAAAGGCCTCTGACTGGAACCTACTGATAGACAAGTTAAAAAAACAAAATAAACTCCCGGGGAACAAGTTGGTTAAACCTCGTAGGCAAAGTGGTCCTTATCAAAGCAGTTTTAGCGAGCATCCCGATCTACCAAAGCTCCTTGTTACTCGCCCCTATTACCACAATCCAGAAGATAGAAGCACTGTTCAGAAGGTTTCTTTGGGAAGGAGGAAAGCAATCAAGGAAAAAATTGCACCTAATAAGCTGGGAAAAAATCTCCAAGCCTCTCTTAGAAGGAGGCCTTCACTTTAAAAACTTCCAAGCATAAAATTTAACGTTAGGAGCAAAGATACTTTGGAACCTAATCACTGGGACCTCTTCCTGGAGTAAAAAAGCGTTATGGAAGAAATACTTCCGAGGCCCAAGGAAAAAATGCCTAGACCGCCCAGCTATGGTGGAGAAAGGATCTCCAATCTTCTCTTTGTGCCAGAAGGCTATGAAACACTTCAGCCCCCACCTCACATGGATACCAGGAAATAGAAAAGAGATCAACGTTTGGGAAGATTCAATAATGGGAGAACCCCCGTTAGGCTCGAGACAGGACCTTAATCGTCTCAAAGATTGGATGAGAACTCAAAATTTAAATAATTTGTGGGACATCTCAGTTTGGGGGAATGATGAACAGAAACCCTGGCTAAATTGGGAAATAGCTAACAGACCATCATACCTATAAGAGGAGTGGAACACTCTGAAGTTCTGCCTACAAGGGAAAACCCCCCTAAAAGAAAGGAAAAAAGACAAGAGAGGATGGGGAGCACACTCTGGAATTTACACTACAGCAACTGGGTATCATCACATAGTAACCGTCCCTAACGTCCCCCCAGATCCAGCAATATGGAGAGCAATCTGGACCGCCAAATCTATCCCAAAGATAGATATGTTTGTTTGGACCATGGCACATAGAGGTATCCTGACTGGAGAAAACTTAAGAAGAAGAGGATGGGAAGGTCCTCACAGATGTCCACTCTGTCTTCAAGAAGAGGAAACTACAGAGCATCTGCTCCTAAACTGCGATTACTCCAAGGAAGTCTGGCAGTTGGTCGTGGGACTACAGCCTAAAACCATCGTTCTGCCTCAAGAAGCCAACACCCTGCTCCAAAACTGGAACTCCCTTTGTCCCTTCCAGACAGCAAAAAAGAGCCAAATCTCCACCCTCTGGAGAACTCTCCCAAAATTCATTCTCTAGAAGATTTGGCTCGAAAGAAATAACAAGCTATTTAGGGAGACCAACAATAGCCCAACCCAAGTTGCAACTAAGACAAAAGCCTATTTTGGGGAGAGCGCTCCTTACTTTTGCAAAGTTAAAAACTCAAGGCCCATGGAGCCGGAAGAGGAACAATGGATTGAACACTTTAAACTCCAAGATCAGCAACAACAAAAAGGCAGCAATCAACGACAGGAAAATTGGGAAATTCGGAAGGAGGAGCAGGATTTCGAAGATTGGAAGAGAAAGGAAAACAAGCATATTTTGTTCTTTGACGGGGCCTCCAAAGGAAACCCAGGTTCGGCTGGAGGAGGAGGAGTCTTAGTAAGCCCCATAGGTCACCCGGAATTCAGTTTTGCCTGGGGACTTGGAACAGAATCTAACAACAAAGCAGAAGCGTTGGCCCTCTGGCAAGGGATAATTCAAGCAATTAACCACAACGTCCAAGATCTGGTAATAATAGGAGACTTCAGGTTAGTAATCCAAGCCCTAATCCTTAGTAATAGAGTCAAAAATGCAAAACTCCAGCACATTCTGGAGAAAATCCAGCTCCTCCTTGGAAATCTCCGCACTTACAAGCTTTACCATGTCCTCCAAAGTCTGAACGTGTCAGCAAACGCAGAGGCCAATAAAGGAGCCCTCACACATATTGGAACCTTGCAAATAAATGGAACCACAACTAGAATGGATCTACCATGAGACTCGGGAAAAGAGACCGGTAGTTGACAGGGGCACGAGTTGGAAAGGCATAAAGACACAAGAGACAAGATACAGGCGAGATTCCACGGCAGTTAAAGACAAAGCAAATGTCAGAATGGAAGGACGTAAACATCATTTGGTCGCTGAAATTCCAGGGAAAGCCATCACACCAGCAACACACCCATACTTCTCAGATCGCGCGAATCGTTTAGGGGAGGCGAATCTAGAAGAAATTGCAAATAAAAAAGGAAGCAAGGAAGAGCCTCCTCGTCCCAGGAGCATCCGAGGGCAAGAGAGACAATCAAGCAGAAGCAGAGAGGGCCGCACGCAAAGCCTCAGCAAACCAGTAGCAGCAAGGAAGGAAAAAGAGATGGCGTCCAGCTCGGGAAGCAAGCCCACGACTGAAGAAAGGTTGAATTCGTTGGAAGAAACCCTGCAACGCCTCAAACATATGCTGGATCATCAACTGGACTTCCTAGAGAACTTAGATATTGACGCAGGACGACGCTTGGAAATGCTCGAAGCTGATATCACCACAACCAAATTCGAGCTAATAGAGGAGCTAGGAAAGCTTTGCAAAGAGCTCAAAGATCCTAAACAAGAGTTCGAAAACAGAGTCAGCAGTTTGGAAGAAAAAATGGAATAGCTGAACAAAGAATGGAAGACGGAGAACAACCAGCCCAAGCAGGGTGATCCAAAGTAATTTGATCAACATTTCAGAAGCAAGGATTGGAGATAAGTAACCACTGCAGCGATGAGGGCATTTTGTATAGAAGCCTCCGCAGTAAATAACTCTGTTAGTTTTATCATTTCCCCCACCTGGAAGGAAGTATAGCCTCCAGGTTTTGTAACCGTTATGTAGAGCATGTCTCAGTCCATATGTAATCGCATCAGTGGCTTCGCCGCTGCTTTCTATAATCAAAAAACCATTACATGTTTATGTCAAAAAACAAAAGAGAAGCAATAAGAAGATTGCATCAAGGGTGAGGGAGCGAGGCCTATACATGTTGGTTAATGACAAGGTAGCAAAATCACATGTTTTGATGGCCAACACTGGGAGAAGCAACAATTCTCTTTGGCATCATAGGCATGGGCATTTTAATTTTCAATATTTTTCCTTACTAATGAAGGGTAAATGGTTATTCGTTTACCAAAAATATAGAAGCAAAAGGCAGATATACTTGCAGAATGTTTAGTAGGAAAAAAACATAGATTGGCATACGATGGCAAAGCTTGTAGTGCCAAGGAAGTGTTTCAATTCGTACATGGTGAAATTTGTGGTCTGAGGAGGACAACTTTAGTCTATGATGCCAAGTATTTCTTGTATGGTTTCTTGTTGATGACTTTTCTAGGAAGATGTGGGTTTATTTCAATAAGAAGAAATCAAAGGTCTTTAGTGAATCTAAAAAATTTAAAGCAACAATAGAAAAAGAATCTAACACGAGCATTATAGTCCTTCGAACCAATAAAAGAGGAGAAATATGATCTAAGGAGTTTGATGAATATTATAAAAGAGAAGGCATCTGGAGGCAATACACTACTCCATATACTCCTCAACAAAATAGAATTGTTGAGTGGAAAAATCGTAGAATTGTGGAAATGGCCAGATGTATGAGGAGAGTACAACAATGCCTAACAAGCATTGGGTGGAAGCAATGCACACTGCAAGGTACTTGTTAAAAAGATGTCCTATTAAAGCACTAACAGAGATCACTCCAAAGAAGGTTTGGTTAGGCAGAAAGTGTCAAATTAGTCACCTTAAGATTTTGGGGTCACTTGCATACGCATTTAATTCCTAAAGAAAAGGGATCTAAGTTGGATGCAAAATCCATGAAATTGATGTCCAATAGTCATACTGATCATCATAAGGCTTAAAAGTTGGTATATATAGCTACTAATAGAGTGGCGTTTAGTAGAAACATCGTTGTTGATGAGTGTAGGGATTTCTCAACATGTTTTAGGTCAAAACCTGAAGGATAATAATAGTGGTTGTTGTGAGGCTGAAAATTTAACCAAGTCACGTGGAAAGAAGATAAGATAAGTTTATTAATGTCCAACAAATGACCAAAAAAGTAGATCAATGGGGCTAAAAGAGTACCTTCGGATCCAAAGAATAATGTGGAAGCGCGAATTAACTCCTAAAAAGATGCCAAAAAACATATCAAAGAGAATACCTAACTACAAAAAGCTAGAAGTTCAAGTAACTAGCTAAGCTAAGGTAAACAAAAAAAAGTACATGACGTGTAGTGGAGTGTGTTACCACTCAAAGTTGCACTTAAGTTATAAAGTCCTAATAACAGGTGCAACCTCAAAAGGTAACTCGAGAGGGCTATCATCGTCACCACAATAGCACCTCTTCTCACTTTAGGCCATCTCTCCTCCAGGACAAGGGGGGTATCCTTAAGTAAAGTATACGATCAACTTTAGAAATAGATGGCGGACCGAGACTAGTGCCTATCCAACTTGGGTATATGGAGTCTAAAAGATACTAAGAGGGTTTGAATAAGGTGAATGGAGACGATAAGAAGTGTTGTTATAACTCGCAAAAACTCACCAATGAATGCTATTACAGATTGCTGGAAAATGATAATATGTAGGCCCTTTCAAAGATGCTCTACTTTTGCACATACATTGCTAATAAATGGTGATTCTACTACCAGTTGAAAATGTGCCCACCTCTCAAAGAAATGACAGCAACAAGATTATTCAACTTAATAGTAAAAACAGAAAAGGAAATGGCTAGGAATCACCTCAACCAAAAACCTTCTCCAATGACAAAACTGCCCTAAAATGAAGCCCTTATTACAGCAGAAATTTAGTGGATTTTCCAGCCATGAGCAATCCGCAATGTGAATGAAATGGGGAACCACACATGTATAATAACCCTTAGAGCATCATAGCCTTCACAAGATATTCAAATAAGCTCAAAGAGCTCTCCTAATCAATCCAACCATGCAAACATTGGAGAGAGCTTCCCTTTATATAGAGGTATAGCTCAATCTCCTTACAATAGAATTATACTAGCGTATTCTAGATCCACTTTTCTCTCTAAGAAATAATGATAAACAATGCATGAATAAGTCGAATAATCTTCTCAAGGAGGGCATTCCTCACTTTGGGATCTTCAATGACCTTGTAGAGTGTACTTGATGCCTCCTCGATGCCAAGTGTCTCATCCTTTGCTAGAGTGCTTTCCAAGAGGACCACTTAGTAACCTCCTTTTCTATAAATAGCATAAAAAAATAAAGGAGGTGGAGTGCTCCTTGGTGAGAGTGCCTTTGACCATTTCAATCATTAAATACTCCCTCTTATGAAAACACCCTTGGATAAAGCAATAAACAAAGCATTATGGAGGGGTCTCCCTAGACAGGTGTGCACCATGAAATATATCAAGATCTCCCTAAAAGATATTCCTCAAGAAATAAATAAAAAATGCATAACCAAGCTTTGAATGCCACTTGTCTTCATTTTGTGCAAGGCATCCCCTTGAAATATACTCATCTGACCAGATATATAGGGTTTGTTAGTCCATGTGTGCCTCGGCCCTCTTACCCTTGGAACGCTCATAAATATAACCAATTCTGCTTTAAATAATATCAAATGTCTTTGTCAAGGGAGCACTCCTTAACAAGAGAATCAAACATCCTCAAAATGCCAGAACAATGCCAAGTGTAACCATGTGAGCTAGGGTGCTCCTCAAACCAAGGGGTCAATCCAAATAGAGATGCCAACAAGATGCCCAAAATAGCAAAATTAGTTCGGGCGCTCTCTCCAACAAGCCAACTAACTCCCCAAAAAGTGGATCTCATGGATAGGCATGCCGGTGTGGGCTTTGGTTGTTAAAACAACCCCCTTAAAGCTAGGGGTGACCTCAAAGAATGTGCCAAGAAGAAAAAATCCATGTGGATTTGACCAAACCAATCCCAAAAACCCTCAAAAGAAGGTAAGAACTTGCAAGAAGTGTGCAAGGTGGAGCGCTCCTCAATAAAATATCCCATCCCTCCAACAAACAATGACGAATCCCATGGTAAACACCCTAGATATGTGTGCCGTAGAATGGCACTCCCCCTCGAGATGTAGGCTCAAATAATATCATGTTAGAACCTTAAGAACCCCTAAGTTGATGGGTATTCCCCTCCAAAATGTGTAAGTACTAAGAACCCACGTGAATGCATATCATGCTAAACAAA
Organism: Picea engelmannii; assembly: GCA_009831015.1. NCBI lineage: Eukaryota > Viridiplantae > Streptophyta > Pinopsida > Pinales > Pinaceae > Picea > Picea engelmannii. Next base: position 297,928 of record ML788711.1, on the reverse strand, counting down.
AACCTTCATCAAACAAGGAACTCCTTCAAACCCACATGTACTGTTGATGTGGCATGCCTCTTGCTGGCATAAGTGCCAAAAACATATGAAGAGTCCACCCTCAAACTCTGTCTGCTATACGCTAAAAGAAAGGTCGTTCGTATTGGTGTGAATGCTGATGGAGGACGCCAAATACAGGCTGCAAAGAGTATGCCCTGCTGCTGGTTATGATTCTTCATGACAGCGCTGACATAGGGTGAAGTTATACTCTTGAAAAGGTACTTTACCGCTCATAGCCAAGACAAAGAGCCAAAGAGGGTCGTAGAAAATAAGAGCATGAATACTTTCTGAATAAGCAAAGGAGGCCATTCAGGAAGGGCAAACAGCCACATGAAAATGTGGACCAAACCCTCAATAAAGGTACAAATATCTATTAAACATGATAAACTCAGTTGTTTTTTCTCTCTCCCAAAGACACTGGATATTGGGTTACAGTCTGCTGCTATCATGAGTTTGCACTATACCTTCAGCTACAACAGATCTTAAAGAACATGATCAAGTGCTGGTTCCAAGTCTATACATGCTTGCCAAAATGCCCTTCTCAAAGTGGCAAAATAGATCATGCATTTTGAGGGGTAAGAGAGTGAAGTACACATACAAGATAAAAGATAAGGTGCCTGATATCTAGCCCCAAAGGAACTTGGGGTAGAGCAACAGGAGAAAGTGCAGGAGGAAGAGTAATCACCATAAGTTGATGTGCAAAAAGAGCACAACAGTGAGGAGGTTGAAAACGTCTCAAATCAGGTTAAAGGCAGTGTTGATTTGGAGGGCAGAACTGAGACAGAAAGGCCCAAAAGGTACTACAACGCTCTGTAGGTTGTGCGGTTGGAGGAGCTTCCTCAATCAAGAGAAGAATAGCCAAGTGGAAGACAGAAAAGAGAAGATAAGCAACTTGTTTATTTTGCTTTAGTTTTTTTTGATGATGCCAAAGATGATTTGAAAAAATCCCTTAGGGTGTAAAGGAAAAGTGGCTTCTACAATGAAGTAGGGCAATACTCATACAATAAAGCATCAATCAGTTCATTATGCTACCAAGGTGTACATTAGACAAACTAGATTCTGCATCACTGGTAAAGGGGTTGAATGTTTCAAAGAACATCGACTCTTATCCAGATGATGAGGCAATGGTCAATCACATGGTTGATGACATGATCTGTTTTACATCAACCATACCAGTTACAAATCATGCAGTGCATTTCTACTAGTTGTTGGTGGCACTACTCAGAAGTGGGTTGACACTTTTTACAGCTTGCATGGTCTAGATAAGTTGGTTATGTTTTGGGACAAGCAACTAGGTTGAATACGACCATTAAGGCAAGGTGTTAGCATAGATACATTATAATGGTCAAATTTTGGACGTAAGAGTTTTGTTAAGAGAACATTATTATGAAGTCACTTTATGATGTAATAAGATTATAATGTAAGAATAAGTTATGACTTTAGTTAATTAAGTCATTTGTTAGGTGTTAGGAGCTATTACTTAGGAGTTACGTAATGTACATGTATAGTGTTAGCAGTCGGAATGTGCATGTATAGATCAGCCCCCTGAGTAGCCGTTGGGTGGCTCGACAGAAATATAGTGCAGCTGGAATCATGTGGGCACACATGGGCATGGGTCCACATCCACACTTAATGTTTAATTTTGAATCCTTTCCCTTATAAAAATTCTCCCTCTTTTCTCCGAAACTAAGCTTTATTTTAATGTATTTACATATTGCTTCTTTTGTTTTGAAGTGATTTTCTTCCGTAGGGCTGTAGCTGGAACTTACAGCTTCCATTGTTGAGTTTTTTTTTTTTCCACGAGAAAAAAATGCTCTTTATATTCATAAGGATATAAATTTTTACAAAACCGTCTTTTCGGCCAGATGTCTTACAAGTGAAGAAAACTAAATGCTTGGCGAGGTCCATGACTGACCAAATCTAACAACATCCATTCACAACTATGATCAGCTCGCATAAATAGGATTGCGGAAAAATGCTGAAGATAACAATCAAAGCATTATCTTGATGGCTGGTCCTTCATTGCCATCCTCCCATATTGTGAAGCAAATTTGGCCTGGAGGAAGATGCAGCGCTCTTTTAGAAAGGGTATCCGCCTCACAGTTTTCCTCTCGATAAATGTGAGTGAAATTGAGCTTTCTAAACAGAAGTGTAGCTTCTTTGGTTCTCTCTTTCCAACACTCAAGGGCTGCCACCTAAAAGTCAGCCAGTCCATTCAGCCAATCTATAGTAATTTTTGAGTCTCCGAGAAGCAGCGGCTCATCGGTATGGCGGCAAGCCAGAATGAGCGAGACCCACGCGCCTAAAAGTTCCGCCTTCATATTAGATCCCTGACCGCCGTTCAGTGTCCAACGAATGCAAGTGTGGGGGTTCAGTACAATTTTCCCTCCGGCTCCACAAAGAGCTCCACCTTGTTGTGACGCTCCATCGAACCATGCCACTGCCCTGTCAAAAGGGATAGTCAATTTGTGTCTAATGGATGGCAGAACCATTCTGGTCTTACCTGAAACGGCCGCCTCAGCAATTAGGATGCTTGACACGCTTTGAGCAGAAGGGGTCTTCTCATTAAATATCGCCGCGTTCCTGGCCTTCCACACTTGCCAGCAAAGGTGGACGGGGAGCAATGTATGGACTTTGTTAACACTGAACCAGTTTTGGAAGCATCCTTGTACGCTGGAGCCCGACCAAGAAGAAGAAAGCTTTAACGCCGAAGAGAGAAGAGCCCAGATTGAGCGGATGAAGGTGCACTGTAAGAAGACATGAAGAGTTGTTTCGCTGGAGCATTTGCAGAGGATGCATCGGTTCGGTCCTACCCATCCGCGCTCTTGCAGCTTGTCCCAAACTAGCAATTTATTTTCTAAAAGGAGCCACGCAAAAAGTTTTTTCTTCAATGGACACTCGTCCCTCCAGATTCGCTGTCTCCAACTAGCAATTAATGGAAACCTGCTATTTGAAACCAATGCTTGGTAAACGTTTTTTGGGTTAAGCAAACCGGATCGGTCTCCGCCCGTCCAGATGAGGGAGTCTGGCCCTTCTTGTAAGCTCACACCTAATTCCTTTAAGTGTTGAATGTATCCGTCCCATTCCAAGTTGAACTCAGCTTCCAGTTGAAGATCCGAACTATTGAGCCATGTAACCCCTAGCAGACCTCCCCTGTTCGGCGAGCAGCATTGATTTAAGAAGATGAGACTTTTTTCTTGAAGATGCGTGAGAAGAGGAGGAGAGAGCACTGCTTTTTTCCCCAGGCCCAGGATGCAATCTCTGCCAACTTGAATCAAAAGTCCATTTCCTGGTTTCCACGATATCATTGTAGGATGATCGGAAGGGTAGAAGAGAGGTGTTTCCAGGACTGTGAGCCTGTTGTTGGGCGTTCCGAGGCAAATCTGAGCCAAATGTGGACCGGTAGCTGATGAAGATATTTTGCTTTGATAACTCTACTCCACAGGCCAGATTTTGTTAAAATTCTCCAAAAAGTGTTAGCCGAGAGCGCTCTATAAAAGATAGGCAGATTTTTAAGGCCCCAACCTCCCATCATCTTTGGTTTTGATAAGACATCCCATCTGCTGAGGTGATAACCTTGGTGCTTCTTACTTCTGGTCCAAAGGAAGGTAAAGATAAGTTGTCGAAGGGTCTTCAATACTGAGGCAGGAATGTGGGCTAAAGACATCCAAAAAACCGGAAGACTTTCCAAAACTGCTTTTATCAGAACATACCTACCTCCCATGGAGAGCAATCTGTTTCTCCAGTTGTGTAATTTGCTTTCAAATTTGTCTATTAGCCAGGTCCAGTCTTTTTTTGTATAGGTGGAGGATTTTAAGAAGAATCCCAAATAAGTAAAACCCTTCGAAAGCTCGATAGAGTCAATGCCGAACAGCTCCTTTAATTATGTTTGCAAAATGTCCTGGGCATTTGAGGTCAGGAAGACGGATTTATGGACATTGATTTCAAGACCTGAAACAGCGCAAAAGATATTTAAGATAGAATGAATAATTGTCCAATCAGCAAGTTTGGCATTTGACAAGATCAGCACGTCATCTACAAAAAGGATATGCAGGATATAAGTCAGTCCCGCGACTTTTATCCCCTTCAAGTGTCCTTCCGCTTGGTTGTTCTTGAGAAGGATGCTGAGACCTTCCAGGATCAATATGAAAAGTAACGGTGAGAGAGGGCATCCCTGGCGGAGTCCTCTCTCACAGTGAAAAAATTTTGTTGCTTCACCATTGATCAGACTAGCGAGTGTGGCTGAGGAGATACAGCCCAAAATCCAATTGGTTGTAATGGTGCCAAATCCACACTGTATGAGAATGAGATGCAGAAAGTTCCAGTTAATGCAATCGAAAGCCTTTTTAAGGTCCGTCTTTAGAAGAATGGCTTTTAGTTTTTTTGTCTTTATGTTGTGGATGCACTCTTATGCCACTCCAACGGCATCAAGTATTTGTCTCCCTTTTAGGAAGCCCAGCTGCTCTTCAGATAGTGCCCGGGAGAGAAAGGGTCGAAGTCTTTTGGCAATGATTTTTGAGATTATTTTGTAACATAGATTGCAGAGTGAAATAGGGCGGAAATCTTTAAACTGCCTGGGAAGATTTGATTTGGGAATCAAAACTATAAAGGTGCTATTTAGCTGGGAGCTTACTCTTCCTCTGGTTCGTGCATCCTCAACCACATCCAGGAGATCCTGCCACATAAGATCAAAAAAATGGAGGTAGAGTTCGACCGACCAGCCGTCGGGACCAGGACTTTTTTCCTTTTTAAAACCTTTGATGACCTCTAGCAATTCCTCCTTTCTACAAGGAGATTCGATTGTTTTAGCCTCCTCGGCTGTGACCATCTTTTGGAAGAGGCTAGCAGTCTCTATTTGTGCAGCTAGTGAGGGATCAGGTGTTGCCTGGAAAAAATCTTTGTAATGACGGAAGGATGCCGATTTGATGTCTGCCTGAGTTTGATGTAGATTGCCGTGTTCATCTTCAATATCCCAGAGGTGCTTTTTTGATCGACGAGAGCTGGCAACTCGGTGAAAGAAGCGAGTATTTTTATCCCCTCCAGCCAGCCAGAGCATTCTGCTTTTCAAGCGCCATCTCTCCTCGTCTTCCCGAAGATATTTATTCCTGGCTTCCTCTAAACAGTGAATTCTGTAATCTAAATCCGTGCGACTATGGAACTGTAACTTGAGTTTTAGAAGGTCTTCCATCTCTTGCTCTATGTTGAAAAGTTTTGCCTGTTCCGCTTCCTTTTTATCCTTTAACCAGTGAATAGTTTGTAGTTTTAGTCTGGAGAGTTTTCTGTTCAAGTTTCCTTGTGCGTCTCCAAGAAAAGAGAGGGAGCTGTCGTTCCAAACCGTTTTGACCAGATTGTTAAAAGATGTCTCTCTTAGCCACTATGGATTAAATTTGAATGGTTGTCCAGCACCAAAACGGCCCTCCCCAATTTGTAAACAAATTGGCGCATGGTCAGAAAGAAACGGAAGATTTACTCATGCGCGTCTGTTGTAGGAAGGTAAGAGCAGCTCCTCTGCAATAAGAAACCGGTCAAGTCGTTTTGTAATTCCAGCTGATCCCAGGCGGTCGTTTCTCCAAGTGGGCAAGAGCTCTGCTGGTTTCATGTCAATCAAGGCGTTTTTATAAAAGAGATGATTGAAAAAACTCATTTGCGGGTCAATCGACACCTTTTCTCCCCACGATTCTTTTGGACTGGTGACTAAGTTAAGATCTCCCGCGAGAATAAGATTCGTTGCCGCCAATAAACCAATAGCATCGAGTCGCTCCCAGAAAGCTTTACGGTCCACACAAGGGCCATAAACGTTGAGCAGATTGATGGAAGTTTTTAGTTCGAAACAGGTTCCAGAAAGTAAAATACCCCCTGGACTGAGCATCGGCGTTAGGTCGAAAAGGGAAGGGTCCCAAGAGGCCAGTAGGCCGCCCGAGTTGCCCACAGAACTTGTTGCACAGGCCAGCCAGCTTGGGCAAAACTGATGTAAAAAAACTCTAGCAGCAGAAGCGTCCACCAAAGTTTCCTGTAGGAATATGATTGACGGTTGAATCTTCTCGAGAAGTCTTTGCAAGGAGGCTTGCTTCAGGGGTCCTCCGACCCCTCTGATGTTGATGGATAATAGGATCATGATTTACCACGAGCTAGGGCTTTTAAGGCTCTAAGCGCCCCTTGAGATTGAACCGGTGTGGAAGAGACCGATGTCGACGAACCAGCCGTGGTCTTCTTGCGAGCACTGCGGGTTTTTAGTGGTGAAAGTTCTAAGCCAATGCCTTTTGACCAAGAAGGATTCAGATCAGGTGATGTAATCGCTCTAGAGGATGAGGGGAGATCAAAGCGTAGTGTGGAAGGGTGGATAAGGGTGTTCCCCTGGTAGGTGTGGATAGGAGGCGAATCAAATGGAAGAGAGATAGCGGGAGAGGGATCCAAATGCAAAGTGTCTAGTTGGGAAGCGGATTGTGTCAGCTCTGTGTAGCCAGCTAGGAAGATAGATCCTGGTGTATCATTAGTGTTTGTTGAAGGTTGAGTCTCCGAGTCTCTTGTGGATAGGTCTAAGGTCAACTGCTGTGGGATTGGAGAGGGATAAGTAGTAATGGAAAAGTCAGTTGGTGCAAGTTCGGATGGGATTGGCAGAGTAGAGGTGTGTAAAGGTGGAGAGGCTGGCTGGGATGGTAGAGATACCAAGGGTACAACCGGCAAAATAGAGTCTGCATGTTCAATAACGAAGAGCCTATCCCAGCTGGTGAAAGTATTGTAGAGCGAAGGACAGTAATGATGGATCTTACCCACAAGAGTGTCGTCCGGTGGAGAGTCCATACAGGGACTAGGAACCTCCTCCGTTGACTGATTAGGTGGAGAGATGTAGCCATTGAAATTTGTCTCTTCCGCTTGATCCAGAACAAAATCGGGAGGGGGGAACTTTGGGCAGTCTCTTCTCAGGTGGCCTGTTCTGCGGCAGAGAGAACATCGAAAGGGAATGCCTAAGTAGTCCAGGCACTGAGCAAAAAGTTGTCCTCGCCAGTCTATGTCTAAAACTTGTGGAAGTCCAGCCTAGATATCCATGTCTACATATACTCTCGCCATTCTTCTGTCTGATGCCGCTAGGGAGTTTAAATCCACTTTTAGGAAACTTCCTAGGGAAGCTCCAATAAGTTCGAGAGCTCGTTGGTTCCAGAGAGGTTGTGGGAGTCCTGGAAGGAGGACCCAGATATGCCCGTGGCCGAAGAACTCCGAGGGATTAAAGCCTAGTCTCCATCGTTTAAGCATGAGCTTTCCCCGCCGAAAGCCCAGAATCTTCCCAGGATCAGGGCAGAGTCTTCTGGTGTCTTGAAGATGAAACCTAGCCATCCATGTTGAAGTAGGTGTATCTTGGGCAAGTAGCCGAGAAGTGGTTTCCAGCTATTTGCAACCCAGTCCTCAATATTCTGCTTACACTTCTCTTTGTATGCTAACCTCCCTACTAAGGCGCACAGGGCTAGATTGCAGGCATCTGTAAGACCGACATCCATACCGAGTATGAGTTTGGGATGAGTTTGTTTTGGTTTCCAGACCTTTTGTGGACGTTTACGAAATCCTGGAGATTTGTGGGATGGGAAGCCCTCCGAGAATCTGTTTCTTGGTTGTAAACTGCTCACCTCGAAGCCTCGGTCCTGTTGTACTGTTCCCACATAACCACTCTGCAGATTGCCAGATGAGCGGGCTTGTGCTACTTCTAAAAAGTCTGAGATGTCTCGACAGTCGCAGGAGAAACAGAGGGAGGTGTCAGGTTAGCAGAGATGGTAGGTTGTGTAGGTTCGGAGTTCAAAGGTAGAGACACGCCAGAGCGGATATTAGAACGGAAATGGTTATTGCAAATGTCATCGATCGAAGCAAGAATATCCGGGTGGTCCCATGGGTCTCCCAGACTCCCTGCAGATGGTTCCGAGCGTTTAGGCTCCATTAGGCACCTTTCAAAAGATTCAAGACAGCGACAAGGAGGGAAAGGGCGGGAAGACCAAAGGAGCATTCCGGGAAGGAGGGGAGAATCCTTCCTCCTATCTGGCAAGATCAAGTGAGAAGCAGAGAGAGCTAACAGTGGAGGAGAGCATCATTGCATCCCGAGGTGTGAGTCAGCTAGTTCAGAAGTGGGCCAGAAAACCACAGTATCTTGGAAACAGCAAAGCTTAAACAAAGTTCAGTAAAGGACTGTCGGAGGTCAAGTAGAAGAAGACAGCTACTGCAAAAGTGATGAAAACGCACTGTTAACTAGAAGATGCCTCTCACAAAACGCCAAGAGATGGAAGGCTTCGTCTATCAGTTCAGAAGGAGGCATTCATGTCGAGCGGATGAAAGTTCACAAAAGTGGAAAAGACAGCTACTTCTAAGGTGAGGAAAACCCCTGTTAACTAGAAGATACCTCTCACAAGACGCCAAAGAGATGGAGGGAGCAGTCTGTCAGTGCAAAGGGAGGCAGTCATATCGAGCGCATCAAGAGTTCACCAATATCCAGTCACGCCAAACCCAGATTAGGAGGAGGGCTTGAGGAGGGTTTCCAGTTGCACTACCAGCGTCCATTGTTGAGTTGACTGCCCAATCTTTGCAAGATTGAATATCATTAAGAAAGATGTGGATTCCTTAGGGCTTGGGGCTAGGGCTGATATGATGGCCTTTATTGGCTATGTCAGGTGAAGCTGTTTCAGCCATAAGCATCCATAAGCATGTAACCTCCTTATGAACACTTCATGAAATCTTTATGAAAATTTAATCTATTATAAGACGCATTTTCCGAAAAAAAATGGCATGTGGATGCCGGTGTCTTGAAGGTTTATGCGATTGATTTTCCAAGAAAAAGGCCATGTGGATAACTGTACCTTGAAGGTTCATGCGATTGACATGGTTACGTGCTTCTAGAGAATTTGACAAAATTTAGTAATAAATTGAATTTTTTGGTCAACTGAACCTGCTCATTTACAAGCATATATTATTTTTTTAACCCGCGAGTAATTAGTTGATTTTTTCATTAAAATTCAAGTAATCGACCCTATGGTTATGATTTAACGTGTTTTAACATTTTACCAATAATGGAAAAAGCAGAGATGTCGAAACCATTATTATGTGCGTTCAAATTGTCCTGCAACTATGGTGTCCACCAACATTGACAACACCAAAGATCTTTCTGGCTTCTTACTATTACAATCTCGTCCAAGTCCTATACCAGGCTTCTAAGTCGTAGTTAATTGCATGTGTTATTTGAGACGAATCAATCCTTCCATAGTGCCGATTGCCAGGACCAAAGGTAAGGTTTGCCTCTGCAAACAAAAAGGTTATATTCCCGAGTTTGCCTCCCTAATGTCTCATAGATGACTGGAGATGAAGATTTGGCCTTATGGTTGGTGGGTAGCATTCAGCACCACGGCCACAAGATCAATCTTCATGGAATCATCACATGCAAACACAATGTATGCCGCCAATGCCAAGAGCAGACCAAACCCAGGGCAGAGCCTTAATCTTTAAAACTTGGAGAGGCTATGAATTGAACACTTGACCTGCCCCTGGCCACTGAGCTCGGTGCCCTTTCATGATGGGCATCCTTGCTGATTCAATGTAAAGCTGTGGATTGCTACAACCAACATCAATCACTTAAGTAGAATCAGAAATTCAGCGGAACGTGATTCTATTTTCTTCACTACCGAGCTAACCACGGTTCTCTTTTCACATTGAGTATTCTATCCTATCTAACAAACTACTCTTCTTAGCCAAGATTGCAAAGGCTGAAATCTCATAGATTGCTACTTTTCTTTAATATGCTTCTTATAAAACAATAAGGTACAGACACGGGAGCATATCAAAAAAAAGGGGTTGGCACCAGTACGACCACAACCTGTTTAAAGAGGGAGAGGGAAATGTAAGCATGGTAGAAGAAAAACCGTACTATTGGCTACTTTCTTTGGACTTTCAACATTTAAAAAGAGAATGTAGAATGTAGCATTCCCAAAGGAGCACTGGCAGCTATTGAATTGCAGTGAAATGCGTAGCAGCAGAAGAAGAAAAACGTATTGAGATAATGAAATGAAATAAAGAACTCACAGCAAGAAACAGAGATTCTTTAGCGGCACGGCGTTCCATTTGTTTGGCATACAGCGAAGCAGCAGGACCTTCCATTCTCATTCTGCAATGACCCCACTTCCTCCTCCTAATACCCCATTTGCTTACCGACAGTAGGGGGAAATGCGCCAAAATTGAATTTGACGGTTCAGAGGAAGACAAAGCCCTGAAGACTGATATGGATAAATGGTCAAATGCAATACTCCCCATAGCCAAATTTAATTCGATGATAAAAAGAATTCCTTCAAATTTGGTCCTTCCCGGCCAACAATTGCAACTACAGAGGGGAGTGTTTTCTTTCTTAATGATATAGTATGTATGTGCATATATTTGTTATAGGGAAGGTGAAGGTATATCAATCAGTCTATTCCATGTTCTCAACTAAAATCGACGATTCTTGCTATCTAACACCCCGCACGTTTCCTATGGTTTTCGGCTCTGCACTGTCTGTCATATGCGCTCGCTTTGAAGATAATTACCAACTCCTCCCTGAACTGCCACGTTAGCTATCTCTATGCTATAATACACGTCAGCCATTCTTAATTTTACTTGACGCCCTCACAGTTGAGAGTTTCTTACATCCATCTCAAACGAGTTTACACACCTCCAAGTCAAACCTAGGATCTTTGTACATTTCTTTTGGGCTTTCTTATATCCCTCCCACTTTTCTCTCACCTATACTTTATTAGTGGTTTTTCTATGATACCAATAGTGTCATGGGCATTGTGTTTTAAGTGCAATACATAATCCAAAATGTGTAATGGTGTGGTGATTTTCGTTTCTCTATATTATTTACATATTTGGAAAACATGGTATTTTCTATTAAGGTAATCGTTTACACAAATAAATCAAAATTATTACATCAATGTATTATATGGTGTTGAAATTTTTAGATAAAAATCAAAATTAGTAAATAATACAATGTATTATGTTGTTAAACTTTTAGATAAAGAAACAATGAATGGTTACAATCAATACATTGATTTGAAGCAATATATTAATACAAAAATAAAATAATTTACATATGAGTTTCTCACAATCAATTATTAGTGAATGACTCTTTATGCTTTTTAAAAGAGGTGATAGACCATTAAGGATTATGCCACGAATCAATATAGGCATTAGTATCAAGGAGAAGATGAACCACCAGATCATTTTATGTATAGAATATAACCATGACTGTAGAATTAGATAATTACAATACATACTAACAAAAAATTGTTTTACGTAAAGACACATTAGACCAAGTGATGAACCTCCAAATTGTGGAACTTTGGGGCCCATGTTGTAGATGATATAAACCCTTCTTTTTAAACTAAAAACTTGTTTTGAATATGATTAATATAAATACATAAGGATTTGTGCATTGACTATTGTGAGATGATTGAATGTTGAGTTGTGTGATATGCCTTGATCTAATTATGGTTTTGACAAATTTATGCATTTTTAAAGGTGTACTAATCATTTGCTCAAGCAAGTAAAATTATAAGGGAAGTCTTCATCAACCTACACTTGAGACAAAAGGGGTATTATGCCCCCTCTTCAACCTCCAAAGCATGCCAAGTCTTTAATAACATGAGACATATAATTAGCAATATCTCAGCTTGATTTTCTCATTGAGGAAGATTGAAATAGGAGGGGATTTGATCCTTAAAACAAGGATCATTGATTCTAGGTGTTACCCCTGCTTCTGCATGGGGGTAGTAATTGTGAATTTCTTCACTACCCCTTATGATTCACATCACTATGAGCCTTGGATCGTTGGGGCACTTGCTCGGTTCCATGGATTATGATGAGCTAGAGAGTTTGATGACATATTGATTGATCATATGATATGATACTTGAGGATGCATAGTTCCTTTTGGGCATTGGATTCATCCTAGTTTTTGGGCATCTTCACAGTTCCCAAGGCATCTTCATGTATCTCAAGGTAGTTCACAGTTCCCAAGGCATCCTCGTGTATCTCAAGGTAGTTCACAGTTCCCAAGGCATTGGTCAAAACATTGTAGAGCTATTTTTCATGTACCATGACTTCTCATGCCATGCCACATCCTAGATTTTGGAGCTCTCACCTTGTTTGCACATTTTGAGGCTTGTGTCACATCATTTGAGGAAACATCCATCTTGGAGGTTGCATTGGGGTTTTTCTATAAGGCACGTGTGGGATTATTTAACAGAGGAGTCGTCCACACTTGAGGGGTTTTACTCATGATTTATGGATAGTTTTTTCACCTTGCAGATCCATGTGTCCACATTGGAGGAAACCTGGGAGTCTTTCATTGCACACTTTGTGGAGATTGGTTGAGGATCTACCTACTTGGAGCCTTTGGAGGCTAGACATTGGACATTTGACTCATTTTCTTCCTTCGTTGATGGAGACGTCCCTCTCTTTTGGGGCTATTTTATTTGGATCATTGTACATTTGGCTTGACCACCTCATCTTTTATGTATTTTTTACTAGGTACGTGGAGGAAATAATATTTTATCCCTCCCTAGGTTAGATCTAAGGATCTCATGTGAGATGTTGTCATTTTATTGTAAAGGAAGTTAAGAAACACTCTATATAAAGAAGTTCCCTTCCTCATTATCACTCATGGTTGGATTTTTGGAGCTTCCACTCCTTGGGACTTAATTGACATATTTTTTTTGGAGTATATCGTTGTGTAAAGGTTTCTTTCTTTCTAGATGTTGTTGCTAATTATTGAAGCTTCTATATCTTGTTTCTTATTTGGTGCATAAATATTGATGGTGAAATGTTCAAGTCTTTTACAAGTTAACTAGATTGATCCATTGAAGGGATTTTTCTACCATTGGAGGGAAGACCTTTTTGGGTAACTCCTCTCCCCCTTCCTTTGTTAGCTTGATAAATATGTGGTGGCTTGCTTTGTCTATCCGCCTTTGATCCATAAACTGCCATGGATATTCCATTGGAACAATTCCTCACAACAAATCTAATAAAATACTGAAATCTTTACTATTAAGGTTATTTTTCCTTTAGATCTCCAGAATATTTAGTTGTTGATTTTCTGCTTATGCATGAAATAGGTAAAATGTGGAAAATAGAGAACAGTAAAATAAAATCACACCATTCACAAATAAACACAAGATATGACCTGGGAAACCCCATACGGGAGAAAACCCAGCTAGAAGGTGAGGTTGCTCTACTCTCTTTTCTCTGGTATAGAAATGATGCAAGTACAAAGAAAGAGGCGCCCTCTGTGAAGTTTCCTTTGAACTATGGCCAATATGGCTACTACAAAATCTATGCTCCTCTGTTTTGTTCACATAATACCACTCTCATATGTTTTGCTCAGCTATGGAACAAGATACAATGCAAAAGAATGGAACCCCTTCTCCTCCTAGTGGCCCGGTATTTAACATAGCCCGATAGCCATCTAGGAGTAGGTGTTTTTACTTCCTCAACCCTCAATTGTGATAGGGTTTTGGAACTTCTAGAATATTTTGAAATTACATATGTGGTTAACCCTATATGTATGAGTAACGGGGGCTAACGTGGCGTCTTCTTGTACCATGGTGGTCAACACGATAGGTCAACTTGCCAGAGGCATAACTTTTGCATATGAGTTCATATTGTTGCAATTTTTGCACTGTTAGAAAGGTCTTGATGTGTAGAACAGCATCACAGGGTCCTAACTATGATGGGAAAGTTTTCACCCCAAAAAATGTCGTTTTATGCCTCAAAATGGCCTCAGAAGGTTCTGGACCCAAATTTTTCAAACCGAGACCTGCCATTGAAATGGACCTACAAGTTTATTCCTCTAATTTTTTTCACTCTAAAAGGATCGAGATAGATGACAAATAATAGGATCATACCTCCCCATGTTGTTTCAAAAAACAGAAAAAGAACTTCCGGATGTTGTTTCAATTTGGGATCAGCCATGATTTCATGGCAGAGTAGGAAGCAATCCAGTATTGCTCTCAGCACAGCAGAAGCAGAGTACATTGCCGCATGTTCTGTTAGTTGTGAAGCTATATGGCTTTGAAAGTTGTTGACCGGTCTATTTGACCTAGAGATGGAAGCAACCACGATCCTATGTGACAACCAGATCTGCATAAAGATGACAGAGAATCATGTATTCCATGACAGGTTGAAGCACATAGAGATTCGCTATCATTACATCCATGACATGGTGCAGAGAGGAGCCTTGAAGCTCCTATATGTTAGCACAAATGAACAAGTTGTTGATGTGTTGACCAAACCTCTATCTCTTGTAAAGTTTGAACGCTTTCGAGATAAGCTTGGTATAGTCCGAAAGGACCCTCCCTGAAAGGGGGGGTATATATGATTCCTTGCTTCTGACCTCGCTGTTAGACGTAAAGCAAGATGATTCCTTGATTCTGACCTCTCTGTTAGACGTAAAGCAAGATGATTCCTTGCTTTTGACCTCGCTATTAGACGTAAAGCAAGATGATGTGTGTGTTCCTTACTTCTGACCTCACTGTTAGATGGAAAGCAAGATGATTCCTTACTTCTGACCTTGTTGTTAGACGTAAAGCAAGATGATGTGTGTGTTCCTTGCTTCTGACCTCGTTGTTACACGTAAAGCAAGATGATTCCTTGCTTCTGACCTCACTATTAGATGTAAAGCAAGATGATGTGTATGTTCCTTGCTTCTGACCTCGCTGTTAGACGTAAAGCAAGATGATTCCTTGCTTATGACCTCGTTGTTAGACGTAAAGCAAGATGATGTGTGTGTTCCTTTCTTCTGACCTCGCTGTTAGACGTAAAGCAAGATGGTTCCTTGCTTATGACCTAGTTGTTAGATGTAAAACAAGATGATGTGTTTCTTGCTTCTAACCTAGTTGTTAGACGTAAAGCAAGATGATGTATACCTTGCTTCTGACCTAGTTGTTAGACATAAAGCAAGATGTGACTTGCACTGAGCTACCGGCTTAACAACTGTGACATAGAGCCAGTCTAGTAATGTGATGGGCCAGCCTAGTGCTATGATAAGGTATCATTTTTTTTATACTGATACATATTGATGCAGATGATGATGGCATTCTTTCGAGAATGACGATGCTGCCGATGAAGAAAACTTTCAATGATTTATAGATACGTCAGCCAAGATGATATTGATGATGTTGTCCTTCCACCTGATGTTGTTGATGATGTTGTCCTCTCTATCTCGCATGATGCTGCTGAAGAATACCCTTCTTGTTAAGGGGGAGTGTTGAAATAATGTAACTGCAAAGAGTATTTTTATTATTATTGATATTTTATTCATAGGATCAATCCCCATTGTGGATTGATCATGTCGAATATTGTAATAGGACCAAATCCCCTTTTGCGGATTGGTCAAAAGACAATTTTAATAGGTAGAATAAGAAGTCGGCCCCAACAATTAATTAAGAGACCCAGAAATATAATAAAGGTGGGTTTACCCACCCAGATTGAGAAGTCGGCCCTGCCAGTGAAGAGACACTTCACACGTGCCATAACTTGTATAAATAAAGGAGGCTAGCAACTCATTTGAATATAACTCACTTACTTAGTTTGAGAGACAAGTTCTGATCTGTTATCGACAAAGGAGAGAGAGAGTGGCACATATCTTGGAGAGGACTTTCTATTTTATCTTAGAGATCTCTTGGCATTGTATTGGCTATCTATATAATGGATGTTTTGCTGGGTTTTCTTCCCCTAGAGGGTTTCCCAGGATAAATGTTGTGTCTCTTATGAATGTGTATTTCTCATTGATCTTGTTCTTATGTTGCTATTATCTATTGAAATGCAAAGAACTATAATAATGGCATAAACATTAACACTTGTAGGCCATTGTGGGGATTTCAACATCTGTTGGGACATCTATTTTCTAGGACGTATGTCCATATTAGAAGAATGGTCCTTGCACACTATGTTAAGTTTGTTGAGTTCAACACATGACTTATTCAACATCATGCTCGATTACTTAGAAGGAGTATGGCCTTGAGAGATGATGGAAACGATGATGTATGTTGATGCCAGGATGCTATAAGACGATATTGATAGTGATGATGATGCTCATGAATTGATCTACATGATAATGAGATAACATGTGTGGCTACGATGATGCTACCCGCATAATGGTCTGTGTGTGCTCAAGACCATTACTGTTAGTACCTCATGTTGGCGTTCGGAAGTCACTCCTGGATTGCTAGCAGGAGCAGAGCCCGAAGCCCATCAGATTTAATGTCACAGTTTGATTTAAAGGGTGATCAAACGGAAGGAAACTCAGAACCGTATCGCATCAACTCAAGAACTAGGCCGAGCATGCATGAACGAGTGAGGTCTTGTGTAAACTCCAAACAGTGAGTTGCAATAAAGGGCGAGTAGGTGGAAGAGTCACGCGAGAAGAGCGCTATGATCTATTACAGACATCCGGTATGCAACAGATTAAAGAAGAAATGAGTTCAAACGCAAAATCCTTTTACATTCAAACACGTAAAAAACCAGAGGGCACGACAACTCCACAACAAATCCTTTGCTGCAACAGTTGCACTACTGTGAATCCTCGAGCAACAGACGAAACAGAGATGGAAAAGAAAGAGAACTGTTTGTTATAAACCAAGAAGTCTCAAACACAGAGGCATAACAAGGAACCAGAGAATGGCTGAAAACTATACAGTCGGGAGCTTTGCTCTACCATCGATAGATACAAAAACGGCGAAAACGCCTACATATACCCAAACTAACAACAGCGGCGGGACCAAGAAAGTGCATTGAAGGCTTTGCGTCTGCATGGCTTCTGACAACACGGAGCTGTGATCCTCGGATGGTCGTGCAACTTATGGCAGACGCGATCAGTATCCTGACGGTTTGTTCGGCGAAGTCGACGTGCTTTTAATTCGTTACAGGACGTCCCCATTATGGCGGAGACGATGTCTAACCACCGCCAACTGCTTCAATAACTGCTTCTTGGGATAGGAGAGGATTAGGCCGACTCAGCATCTCGGGATGGGGAAGACTTCTCATGCTGCCATCTGGAACAACTGACAAGCTTTGAACGGCGGTCATGGGATATAGTGAGAG
>ML788711.1:243608-280380 GCA_009831015.1 Picea engelmannii | reverse complement strand
CCGTTAATCCGGGCGCGTTGATCCAGATCGTCCGATCTCGCTTACGGTTTACCACGGGCGCATTGTCACCCAAAACCTTGGACAAGTGGGTTTTAACCCGCTCATTTGGTTTCCTACCCCCTTAGCAAGAAATATCGCTAACACCTCCTTAGATAGGAGGGAGTGTTGATGTTACAGTAGTTGCAGGAGGTATTAATATCCACGTATAACGTTTGACTAGAATGGAATATTCTAGAAGTAAGGGAAACCCTAAACAAATGTGTGAAAACCCTGGAAGACAAGTTGCCCTAGCAGAATAAATAATATTAGAATATTATCTTCCAGAAAAACAAGTCAGCTCCAAAGGAAAAAGATAAACAAAAAATATAATTACTAGAAAGTCAGGTCGACCCAACCAAAAAAGTCATTGGACAGATTAATATAAATAGAGGACATTTTAGCTCATTTGTACACCCAGTTAGAGTGCAAGTCTTGTGGAGAGCTGCAATTGCAGCTGGAAGGAGGAATAAGGGCATATGATCATCTCTTGGTCTTGGTCTCTCTCTAGCACTCTCAAGTGATATTCTTGGTGATTCTCTTGGTGATATTCTTGGTGATACTCTTGGCAATATTCTTGGTGATGTACTATCCAAGTATGGTGCAAGTTTGAGAGAGTAGTGCAACTGCAGTTGTTGCAGATGTGTATGGTACTTGTACTGTGGATATGGAGACTCTCTCTTGTGCTCTACCATTGGAAAAGGAGCACTCTACTTGTCTTGAGTTGTTGTTGCAATTAACAACTAGGGTTTATATGTTGGGTCTAGTATGGATTTATGGAATAATTCTGTCAAAGGTTAAAGGTGCTCGAGGGTGGTTGGGTGTCTATGGTTGGGTGACAATATTGTGATATTGTCTATGGTAAAACAAACACATCAATTATTTTAATAGTACCAAGGCATATAGCTCCTTGTCATAGGTAGGGTAGTTGAGAACCTCTGCATGAAATACTTCAAAATGATAGCATACCGACCTCCCTCCTTGCATCAAAAGTGATCCCATGGCATACCCACTTTGCATATGTGTCCACTTCGAAGGGATTTTGCAAGTTTGGTAGCACGAGCACTAGTGCTCGAATGATATTTATTTTTTAGCTCATCAAAGGCCTTTTGTTGATTCTTTCCCCGCTGGAAACTCTTACCACTCATTATTATGGCATGAAGTGGTGCAACTACTGCTGAAAATGAAGCTATGAACTTCCCCAAGTCCTGTATTGCCCCAAAAAAACTCATAACTTCAATGAAATTTGTAGGAAATAGTCATTTCATGATGGCCTCCATATTTGCGGGATCTATCTCGAGCTCCCCTCCACCAATCACATACCCCAAATACACCAAAGACTACTGAGAAAAATAATATTTATTGAGATTGACCAACAACTAGTGCTTTTTCAAAGTCTTTAACACCCACATAAGATGTGATATGTGCTCCTCCCAAGTAGCACTATAAGCCAATATATCATCCAAATAGACAATAACAAATGAATCTTGATAAGGATGTAAAACATCATTCACTAGTCTCGTAAATGTAGTTGGTGTGTTGCATAAATCAAATGGCATAACCAACCACTCATACAATATTTGCCTCGTCTTGAAGGCAGTTTTCTAGGTATCTTCTTCTTTGACTCGTACTTGGTGATATCATGATTTCAAATCCAACTTAGTGAAGTACTTGCCATGCTACAATTGGTTCAACAGATCATCAACCCGTGGCAGGGGGTATCGATTCTTTAATGTAATATGTTGTATCATTTTCTATAAAATGTAAAAGATCCATTTCAATAAATTTTAATTAGAGGTTCATTAGTTAGCTTAGTTTAATTAAAATTTATCAGTTATTTTAGTTCATTTTATTAATTAGTTGATTTGTTTAAAACCTTTATTATTTTTATTAATGTTAGGTTTTATTAGCCATATAAAATCTAAACTTTATTAGCCATATTAGGTCTTCCTTGCATGCACACCTTGCATGCTTCCCTCACACGTGCTGCTTTTCCTTCCAGTTGTCCTTTCTTCCCTTCATGATTCTCTTCCCAAAAATAGCATTTTCCCCTGACTAGGTCTACGTCCAACAGGCCCCCAACACTGACATGTGGCTCGTCTTGAGCCACCTATGCTTTTTTCGCTTCTTCAACAGCTCCCGCGAGAGTATGGAACTTGTATGTGAGTTTCATTGCTTGTGTTTTAGCCTGCGCGGACTTTTCTCCGAGCGCATCCAACACTTGCGCTATGATAGACTCGTTGATCATTTCCGCGCACTCTGCCTGAGTTTGCGCCATGTTATTCTTTGCCACCTCTGCCTACACAATGACCTCCGTTGCTAATTCTTGGAGTGGTTCCATTTGAGCTTGTCGATCCTTCTTCCATGTCTGCACAACTATTAGCTCTGCTTGCAACTTAGTCATGTCTTGTACTCCTTTGAGGCGCTAAGTGATCTTCATCATTTTCTGCCTTTGCTTGAGGTTCTGGATAGCTGCATTTATATTTTCCTCTTCCTGTTCCCAGTGCTGGACTTGTTGATCCTCCTCCAACTTTGTCCATAGCCTTGCTACTCTATCAAACAAGTCGACAACTGCACTGACTTGTCGTTCCATTTCCTCCATTTGCCCGATTATTTCCTACTTCCTTTGTTTCTTCACCTTCGGGGGAGTGGTAGGGATGAGTTGTTCCCGGAGGTTCTCGATCTCCTGCTTATATTGATCAATTGTTTGCACAATGTGATCAATTTTTTGCGTTGTCGTGGGCTCTTCTATATGTGCACTTCTTGGAATTCTATCGTAGGCTACAACCACTCCCTGCTCGAGCCTATTCGCATGATCTTTCTCATCTTTGGTCTCGAGCTTGACTTGCTCGAGCACCAAATTCCATTCCTCTCTGCTATCCTTCGTGTGGTGCAACTCTGTTGCGTCTGTGCATGAGGGAAACTGTACCTCTTGCGCAATGCTGACTTACAGTTTGTATAGTTCCTTAGTTGGTATCTGCCCCATTACCAACTGTATCTACGCCAGATCTTTCAAGGGTGTCTGGCCTACAATCCTATCCATGCACAACATGCTGGGTGTAACGTGGAAAGTCGGACTCGCATGTGCTATCATTTGGATCATATCTTGTTTGCTCAGTGTAGCCTTGGCTCCTCCTTCTGATGCTATGAGGAATGAATTTGTTCCTCTGCCCACCCTCTGCGCTTCTCTGATCTGCTCTAGGACCTCCCTCATGTCGATTAGCTCGTCCTGAATTCGATCCCTTTGGTGATGGGCATCTTCAAACTCCGCAACTTCCCGGTCGTGGACTTTTTCAACGACAAGGTCCACGTCATCCTCGGTGATTGTATATTTTGACAACGTCTTATGTGCCTTGGACTTGTTGTGTGCACCCCCAATGTGTATGATCGACCTCTTGGTCTGACCTTGTTCCTGTTGGGTAGCACTTGATGTGGTTCCTTATGCTATCTCATCCCCTTTTTCTTATTCTTTCGGTGCCTGGGTGGTGTCCTTTTTCTCCGCCTGGGTACATTTCTTTGGCACACCCCCTTGCTTTTGTTGTGTCGGCTTCTGACTTGGCTTTAGCTTCTTGGGCGTAGCCTTATCTCCGGAAGGTGTATGATATTTCCCTACCTAAACCTCATTATTTGTGGGCATCTCTTGAGTCAGAACTGGAACTCTTTAGTCATCGTGCCAATCCTTGATGGCCATCTCTACGTCCTCTTCCTTGACGCAATATCATAGTTGTAGCCATTCCTTCTCAAGATCCCTTCATACTTGGATCCATACGGTATGCCTTGTCGCTTTGAAGTTGGCGATGTCCTGATATTGCATGACGACCTCTGGAGTAATCCACCAAGTGTTGGAAATGCTCTCTTGAAGTTCGTTGTAATACCCCGCGAACATGCTTGCATTTGCACTTTTGGTTTTGGAGTCTGAAGTGCTCCTCAATGATATGTATCACGTTGCACGACAATGATTGGTTCGCTCGCAAAAGTATGTATACTTAGGCTCCCTCCATCCAATCAGGGCGATCAATATGAGTAACCAAGAGTAATGTAACTTTGTCCCCAGTTCTTGCGCATCTTTGAAGTCCTCAAGGAATAGGTTTAATAAGTACATGGCCCAGCTGAGCATAGTGTCGTCCGCACACTATGTTGCAGCCGTGACGACCCCGACAAGGACTTCCTCCTTGCCACACTTCCTAAGCAACTTGCACACCATGAGTTTGGTGGCCAACCTTGTTGTTGCGTCACTGATGTGCTTGATAATGATTCTACGCGACCCTCTTTCCATGCCATACATCTTCTTCATCACCTCCTCCAGTGCCTTCTCCTTTGTCTTGGCGTCAAGGTACTGCGCGAGACTTTCCCCCCGAGATGGCAGCCCTGTAATAAATGCAATGAGCTCTATGTCCATCGAGACATGATCTTCTACCCATAGGTACCCTCCGTGGGTGACTTCCATCAGCTACTTGACGTAGTTGTTTACGTCGCAACCCCTTCCAAAATGTGGGATATCCAATAGGTTTAGAATCCTGGTGTTGGCCAGGCCGGTTGACCATTGTTTTGGTTGCAAAATTGGATCGTCGAAAGATCCTGTACCCACGGTGTCCAGGTAAACTTTCCTTGCAAACTCAGGGAACTTGTTCACGTCGGTCACATCGTGGTCTGAGTACCGTAGTTTTTCCATGCATCCTAACTGGTTAGACATGATACGCACCCCTTCCAGAATGCACAGTAAGACTATGGTTGTTGCAACCTATCTGCGCAGTGATCTCGCTACTGGCTGCTTTCCCTTTCACTGTGGTGGTTGACTCAAGGTTCTATCTTCCATTGTTCTGTCCTCTGAATATGCCTTTGGCTGGCCGGTGACATCTTCTACTATACCCTCCTGCTGCTGCTCCGACGTTGTTGTGTGTGACCTTCCTGGTGCGACCACATCTGTCTGGTTTGGGAGCGTCCCATTAACTCACGAGGCCTCTTCAGTGTATTCATGGCGCGAAGGATTGCCTGCGTCCTTGGCCTGCTGGCCCTGTCCCACTTCTGGCATATCAATGTCCATGCCAAATGCTATTGTTCGTTTGGTTTCCTCCACCACGAGTGTGGGGCTCACTGGTTTCATATTGGGTGAAAGGATTTCGTCAAAGTTGATGAATTCGATAGTCCGTACGGGTTCTTGCTTGATTCCTTGTGGTTGTTGTGGTGCTCTGAGGTTTCTTCGAGGTCTTCTACAGGCCTGGCTTGTCGCACCTAGCTTGGGTGGTGCCATGGTGTTTAAGATGGTTTCCACCAAGCTAGTTCGTTTTGTAACTCTTACTAACTCGCTTTGTGCTATGTATACTCTATTTCTTTGTGCTTTCTCAATTTCACAATAACCCTTTTGTTACCCGCGTGCTTTCCTTATATAGAAATTGTGTGAAACTTCTCGAAGAAGTTACCTGAGCTGTGGTTTGAATAAATTGGTGCTTCCCGCGTACTTGACATTGAATTCCCTTGACGTCGCCAGTTGGCGCGATTAATGCGATGCCACGTCGAACGTTATTGTCATTCAGTTTTGATAGACACCGCCAGTTGGCGCCTATTTGTCGTAACCGCCGTTTTTCCAATTTTCCGCCTTTTTTCGACCGTTGGTCTTTTTTCTGGCGCGCTAACTTTTCCAAGTGTGCGCTATGTTTTTTCGTCGGTGTGCATGGACCTTTTATTTTCATCACGCTACATCTACTTTAGCTTGGTGTTTTCTTCTGATGTATGGTGTGGTAACCCCTTTGTTGTTGCGCGCAGTCCTTTGTTGTTTGGTGCATTTTTATTTTTTTAAGTGTCGGGAGGTCGACTGTCCCTATACAGTTTCAGTCGAATCCCATTGATCATTCCTTTGAGTTTTGTTCCTCCTAAATCCTTCAACTATACAACTCCCCCATCTGTGACAACCTTTACTTCATATGATCCCAACCAATGCATTCTGAGTTTTCTTGGGTGTTGAAGAGATTTATTGTCGTACACCAAAACTAGGTCTCCCTCCTTGAAACTTTTCCTTTTGATATGTTTATCATGCTAAGATTTGTCCCTTGCTTTCTGTACCTCTTGGTGAAACCCTGCTAGAATCCTATCTTCTTCCATGATCATCAGTTGACTTAACCTTTCTTGTATTGTGCCTCACTCTGTCATGTTCGTGATTGTTGCTAAACACAGGCTAGGTACCAAAAATTCTAATGCACCACTGCTTCTTGTCCATACACTAATCAGAATGGTGTCTTCCCTATCATCTTTTTACATGTAGTCATGTAGGCCCACAATACTGTTGGTATATTCAAGTCCCAATCGTCCCTATTGACATTGCAGATCTTTTTCAGTGCATTCTCGAAGATCTTATTAAAGGCTTCCACTGTTCCATTTGCTTGAGGATGATATGGTGTACTCTTTTGGTGATAGACTTCAAATTCCTCAGTCATAGCCTTGATAGTGTTGTTAATGAAGTGAGTGCCTTGGTCACTCATCAAAATCTTTGGGCATCAAAATCTAGTGATCACTTGCTCAAGCAAGAAGTGTGTTGTTGTCTCTGCACTACAATATTTTACTAGTGCTGCTTCTGCCCATGTTGTTAAGTGCTCTATTGCAGTAATAATATACCATGATCCTAACCTTTTTGTTGGTGGGTTAATCAGTCCCACAAAGTCTATTGCCCATTTGTCGAATACATGTAAGGTTACTCGTGGACTTAGGGGCATCTTGTCCCGTCTATTCAATTTACCAACCCTCTGACATACATCACATCTCTGGCAATAGTCC
Source organism: Picea engelmannii (assembly GCA_009831015.1). NCBI lineage: Eukaryota > Viridiplantae > Streptophyta > Pinopsida > Pinales > Pinaceae > Picea > Picea engelmannii. Next base: position 273,576 of record ML788711.1, on the reverse strand, counting down.
TTTGAATCTATGTGAATAGTCGACCACCATAGTCCTGTGCCCAATACCTTCTGCGCATGACGAGATGGCACATGGCCTTTGGAGGCCAAACTATCTTCACTTGGAGGCTCAACATCTCATTTTCAGGCCTAACGCCACCCTCCAGGGCATGACGTCACCCTTCTAAGGGATTTTATTTATGTAATTTTATATTTTTAAGTTGTAAAAGGAAAATAGAGGAGGTAAGCCTCTTCTCATTTGTTGTTGAATTTTTAAAAGTGGACAAATTGGTTTTAGGTTATCTCATATAAATAGAGTTCACCTCACTTTCATTTTATCATCATGGTTTTGAGAATTACATACTCTCTTGGCTAAGATTTTCACCCTACTTGGGCAATTCGCTCCATCTTGTCTCTTGTGCTTTTAGATGTTTCTACTTGTCTATTGGAGGAAAAAGGCTAGCGCTATCTCTTGGATGCTTCTTTCTTGGAAATTTGGTGGAATATTCTTGATAAGTAAGGGTTTATCATGCTATCCCTTGAACTAGGTAAGGAATTTATCCAATTGTGTTGTTTCTTCTTTGTTTTAAGGTTAATTTTGTTATACCCTTGGAGGATTATAAGGGCATACACCCTCCATCAATATCTATTTTTATTGTCATTTAAAATGTTTTTTTGAAAAGGTTGCTACAAGGAGTAAACGGGATTAAACTCTTGTAGATTTACCTTGCTAAGGTTTGTTTGTTCTAGGGAGTAAAAAGGCTTACACCCCTAGAGAAGTAATAAACCCTAGCTCATAAACAAGATACCCCATAACATAATAGATAAGGCACTAATCTACTTGCATTGGAGATTGAATATTATGCATTGGTAAACGTGATATAAAGGAGTTTGAATTGTTTGAGTTTGGAATTTGATTTTACATGCTTTAAGCTACATTTTTCCCTAAGAGCGTCTTGATTAGCCAAGTGGTCTCATTGCTATTATGAAATTTATGCTACAACCAATAGGGCTGTAGAAAACTTGTCTTTATCTTACTCTTTACTCTCTTTTCTACCGCCAAAATTCACTTGCAAGCTGCCACAATTAATCTACTAGTTAAATTCTATTGTTTGGGTGGATTGTTTGTTGCTTTTAGTGGCTAGAACTTGTTGCTGTAGCAATAGTTTGATACATACATAAGGCTGCTACAAATATTGCTAATAACACTTACGAACAACCATCTAATTGGCAATTTAACTACTTGTTGTTAGCTTCATTTCCAACATCTTGCACTTGATTTTGATGGTATATTTTGCAGCTCTATTAGTCCTTTATTGATGATATATATATTTCCATACTTCTGCAATTTAGGGACAACAAGTTTTCTTGTTGATTCCCCTTTGGTTTGAGGCTTTTTTTTTTTATCATATTTTGTCTTGTTCTGGGTAGGGATAACATTGTTTTGGAGGTACACTACCTTGGCAACCAATCACCATCTCACAAGACTCATCCTTAATCCTCTTTCCACATCTTGACCTATAGGGGCATCCTTCATCTCTTTTCACTTTCCATCGCAATACCCATAGGGTCACCCGATATTACCCCCTTGTGATGATTTTATCATAACTAAAGTGAGAGGAGTGTTTATCTAAGGTGACAATGGGTTGATACTCCTGTAGTTGTCACACCTTTGTGGTTTGGGTTGGGATTTTACCAAACTACAATCCATGCGATAACAAATACTTCCACTCTTCTTCACTTTCATGACCTCGCTTCAGAAAACCCTAACACTTTCCTTTTTTAGTTTGAAGTTGTTTGCATGACTTGTGATTATGCATTTGATGACCATAAACTCAAACTTTTTTCATACACATTGAAGGAATCAACCATGAGATGGTTTATAAGTTTAAAAGGAAATACAATCAAAAGTTGGGAGCAAATGAAGCAAACCTTCATTGAGAAGTATAGGGACTACTACAAGGCTAGGGATACCATAGATGAAATATTTTGAATGATCCAAGGAGAGAATGAATCCTTGGAAGACTATGAGGAAATATTCCAACTCAGTTAGAAAAGAGCTCATAGTTGCACATTGGATGATAACTCTCTCAAACATGTCTTCTCAAAGGGGTAAGAGAGGAACTCATGGACACCTTGAATCTCCTTGCAAATGGAGACATCTTCTAGTTGGAGTATGAAGATGTCAAGCAAGTATTTAAAAACTACTCTAGATCTATAAGGAAAAAAAATAGTAATGGCAGAAGTGTTGTACCACAATCATTTAACTCTACAAATCTTACTAAAAATGAATTAGGAGGCTTGTTAGAGGATATGAAAACTGGTGTTTTACACTCATTGGCCACGTAAATGGATACATTATAGATAAATAAGAAGCAAGAAGAATTACAAAGAGCTCTTGTTATTTTTTGTCCTAAATGCATAAAAAAACATACTAAAACTTAATGTCCACTTAACTATTTAGAAATTTGTGCAATTTGTGAAGAACAACATGCAACTAATAAATTTCCTTCCTTTTTAGGTATCAAGGTTTTTTATCAGGAATTTGAGGAGAATGTGGAGCCACTATGCTTCATCAACCAAAGATGGCAAGGATTACCTTGGCCACTCCAAACAAGCATGCCTTAATCTCAATACTTTGTTGTGTATAACACACAATTTCATACTCAACCTTGGTATCCTTCTAATCAACCTAACTAGTCGATGAAAAATCAATGGCAATATCATAACCGACCTCAACCTTTCAACCTTTCAACCATTCCTATCAACCATTTCTAGCTAAACCTCCAATGCAAAACCACTAGTGGACTAACCCTCCACAATGATGGAGACCTCCAAACCAACAACAACAAGCATTACTCCCACCTCCACCACAAGAGACCAATGCTTCAACAAGCAATAATCAACAAGTTCCAAAACAACCCTAGTTTCATACCCAACAACCTCCCAATCTAAAAAATAGGCAAGTCCAACAATTGTATGAAAATGAGATGACTTACCAAACCTACTATGTGGATCTTCGAGATATCAATCTAAGATCATGGAAGGTACTAAATAGATCAACCGTAAATTATGAGGGAGTATTTGAGGATGTAATGGTGTCTACTGATTCATGGGAGTATCCAACAAATTTCATAGTGATTCATACAAAATCTAAGTTGAATGGATACCCCCTCATCCTAGGAATACCTTGGATAGCTATAGTGGATGCATATATCATTTGTAGGGAAGGAAATATGACCATAATAAATGGTCAATCTCAAAAGGAAGTTGTCACCTAACCCCTTGCCAAGCCACTCATGGACGTAAAAACACTTATGTGGGTAGGACAAAAAGAAGATGAGGAACATTTTCAAACAATAGTACATCCTCTCCCCACCATTGAAACAATATTGGCCATGAAAAACATAATGATGAGACTTTTATTTCAAACTTCATGCAAAATCTATATCCTAGTTTTGTGAAAATTGAAGGTTGCAATGACCAAGAACAACCTAAAATTTCTATAGATTTGAAAGAGGGTTCTTGGAAATATTTACTCAATGTTTAGATTGACGAAATAACAATAAAAACAATGGAAATATGTCCCTCTAAAACTATGAAAAACAGCACTAATTTGACTATTTCTAAGAGCAACAATTGCTTGTTATTATTATGAATCGCACAATAACATTTTCCTGGAATTACAAGGATATTAAAGGCATTCATCCAGACATATGTGCACACCACAATTATATGAAGAATCATTTTTCACCCATTATGCAACGTTCAATAAGAATGAACCTTGCCTTAAAAGACATAGTTTAAGGAGAATTACAAAAACTTTTAGATGCTAGATTCATTTATCCAATATCTGATAGTGAATGGGTTTCACCACTAAATATAGTGCCTAAGAAGAATGAAAAATGGAGGGTGTGTGTATATCACATAGATCTCAACAAACTCAAAATAAAATATCATTTCCCCTTGCCTTTCATTGATCAAGTACTGGATATCCCGACAGACAAAAAGTAGTTTTTATTATTGGATGGGTTTAGTGGCTAAACGCAAATAAAGATCAGCCTCGAGGATCAAGATAAAACTACATTTACATGCCCTTGGGGGCACATTTTCTTAGAAGGTCCTTCTCTTTTGCCTTTGTGATTCTCCTGCAACTTTCCAAAGTTTTGTATTGGGCATAATCTCATATCTTATCCATGACACTTGTAGAAATCTATATGGATGATTTTGCTCCTTATGGAAATTCATTCTAGGAAGCCTTGACAAATTTGAAAAAGTGCTAACAATGTGTGAAGAAATGAACCTATCTCTAAGCCATGAAAAATGCAACATGCTCATGAGTTAAAGGATTGTCCTAGGTCACCATATCTCTTCCAGAGGGATTGAAGTTGATCAAGCTAAGATGAACATAACCAAGTACCTGCCTAGACCCCAAAATAAAAAATAAATAAGGAGTTTCCTTGGCCATTCATAGTACTATAGGAGGTTTGGTAAGGATTTTAACAAACTAGACTCTCCCTTGTTTATATTGATGTCCAAGGACATTGACTTTTACTAGACAAAAAAATGCTAAACATCCTTTAAAATATTAAAGAAAAACTTATCTCAACATCTATATTGTAAGGTCGTAAGTGGAACATTCCTTTCCAAATACATATTGATTCATATGAGAAGGAATTAGGGGCATTTATAGACCAACAAGAAGACAAAATACCCTTTGCAATATACTTTATCAATGAAAATTTATTTGGTGCAACGCTAAATTATATTGTCACTGAGAAAGAATTTATCCGTGTTGTATATGCCATTAACAAATTCATACATTGTTATATAGTCTTTGTACATATAGATCATGTTGTCATCAAGTATGTAATGAAAAAAATTGATATTAATGGAAGGATAATTAGACATTTTTTACTATTGTAGGAATTTGATCTAACAATCCTTGACAAGCCTAGGAAACAAAATATTGTTGTAGATTTTCTATCAAGATTGATTGATACTGCAAATAATGAAGTTGTAGATGACAATTTTCCCAATGAGCATATCTTTGCAATATCCACACAAACTCATTGGTTTGCTGACATAGCCAACTACTTAGCTACATGGAGGTTTCCTCAACCCTTCTCTTACAAATAATGTTGCAATATTGTGAGGAAAAGTGCCACCTATACTTGGATCAAGGGCTATTTGTTCAATATTGGACTAGACTAGATCCTAAAAAGATGTGTTAGACAATATGAAATACATAACATCCTCCATGCATTCCATGATGAGCCTTTTGGAGGTCGTTATGTTGCAAAGAGGACAAATTATAAGATCCTATAAGTAGGATACTATTGGCCTACTCTCCATAAATATGTCGAGCATTATGTCTCTCATTGTGATGAGTACCAAAGGATGGGAAAACCCACAAATATGTATGAGATGCCACTGCAACCCCAAGTTTCATTGAACATTTTGAAACATGGGGCCTAGAATTTATGAGGCCCATTAGCCCTCCTTCAAATTAGAAACATCACATCCTAGTGTGCACTGATCATTTGACAAATTGGGTGGAGGTAAATGCAATGAAAAATGCAATTGAAGAAAAGGTAGCACAATTCCTACATCAAACAATCTTTTCTATGTTAAAATTTTGGTATGCTCATTTAACCATAGAAAATGTCACATCATTGTCACCCAACCATAGGCATTCACTATGCCACCCTCGATCATACTAACCTTTTCTTAGATATAATGATTCTGGAAAGTCCACACTAGAACCAACAGATAAACCCTAACTAGAAACACCGTTGTTGCTGCAGCAACACAATACCAAGAGAATGTACCTCTGCTAATAGAAGTGCACCTTTACCAAGAGAGGCACACAAGAGAGATACCAGAAATACTGAGATTACACTACAACAATTGTTGCACCACCCTCTCCAGACTTGCGCCTCCTTCTACTGCAATTGCAACTGCTGCACCTGTTGTTCTTCAAACTTGTGTCCTCCTTCTATTGAGTGAGAGTATGTAGAAATGAGGAGCGCCTAGCCTCTATTTATACTAGTCTTCCAAGGTGTCTTTTCATTTAGGGCTGACCTCAATTTCTGGAGCCTTTTAATACTTTATTATTATTCTCTTTGGGCCGACTTCTCTTCTAGGGTTTTCACACATCTGTTTAATGGTTCTCTTACTTTTGGAATATTCTATTCTAAGTACAAAGGTTACACTTGGAGGTTAATAACTCCCGCAGCTACCAAAACATCAAAACTCCCTCTTAGCCAGAGAGGTATTAACTAAGATGTTCTTCATGTAATGGTCTCAAACACATCCATCCATCTCATATGGCATGGGAAAGACTCACATGGTCTTGTATACTAGTCTACAAGTAGCATGACCATAGCCACATAGATTATCTCATGATCAAACACATAATGTAACAAGTATCATGGCCCAATAGGAAATCTCATGATCAAACAGATCATGTAACAAGTATCACCATCATAGCCACACAAGCTTTGTCATAGTCACACATACAAAATATCTGATGGTCATGTCATAGTCATGTATCTGGGGTCTCATCATCTTTCTAGTATTTATTTCATCATGGGTCTTCAACTCACCAACTCACACATATTCTAGCATCTAGTTCATAAAGAAATAGTAACTCGTCAACTCACACAAAATCTGACATCTAGTTCTTAAATAACTAGTAACTCGTCAGCTCACATAGAATTTGACATCTCAAGAAGTTCTATAACCAAACACAACTTGCATCCAGAGTAGTAACCAACATAAACTGAATCCCACTAGTCGACACAAAAGTCATGATGGGACTTTCTTCTAGTCCACAATAACCAGGAAGTAGATCTATAGTCATAGAAACAACCATCTCATGTAGAACTAGGTAACATGGTGACTAAGTCTCATATGGAGTCTTACCAGCTCACACAGACAAATTTCTCACATGAATAAGTCCTCAAAGGGCTAAGTCTCATGTGGGATCTCACAGGTTGCGCTCTCATATGAGTAAGTCCCACTAGTTGGCACAAAAGTCATGATGGGACTTTCTTCTAGTCCACAATAACCAGGCAGTAGATCTACAGTCATAGAAACAACCATCTCATGTAGAACTAGGTAACATGGTGACTAAGTCTCATATGGAGTCTTACCAACTCACACAGAAAAAGTTCTCACATGAATAAGTCCTCAAGGGGCTAAGTCTCATGTGGGATCTCACAGGTTGCGCTCTCATATGAGTAAGTCCCACTAGTTATCACACCAGTGTAACATGCGTACCAGACTACTTCACTGGAGTAGCAATATCTCAACGTACCAAACTATTTCACTAGAGTATCTATGCGTACCTGACTATTTCACTTGAGTAGAAATATCTTAGTGTACTAGATTATTTCACTAGAGTAGCTATGCATACCAGACTATTTCATTAGAGTAACAATATCTCAGTGTAATAGATTGTTTCATCAGAGTACCTATGTGTACCAGACCATTTCACTAAAGTAGAAATATACCAAACTATTTCAATAGAGTACCTGTGTACCAAACTATTTCAGTGAAGTAGCAATACACTAGACTATTTCACTAGAATACCTACATACCAGACTATTTCAATGGAGTAGCAGACCTACATACCAGAATGTTTCACTGGAGTAACAGATGTGCAACAAACTAGGTTGGCCCTCTAGTGTCCTTCATGCTCTCCCTAAAGGATCTGTGTGAAGCCTCCAACCACACAAGCTGGTTGGGCCTCCATAGCTAGGAAAACACTCTCTCCCTGAAGGATCTGCGTGCGCATCATCCTGATTGGTGCCACATTCAGTGTCCGAGCATGACAACCTGATGTCCACACTATACGATGTTGTTATATGGAGTCACATCTATAACACATCATACCCTATCACATGGGTACATCCTTTTGGACCACACCAGGCTTGTCCCTGAAGTACACAAATTTCACCCTTGACAAAGGCTTGGTCAACACATCTACTATTTGATCATCTGTAGCAACATACTGGAGCTTCACTACTCCCTTATGCACCATATATCTAATATAATGGTGCATGATCTTGATATGCTTGGAATTTCCATGAAACACTGGGTTCTCCAACAACTTCATACAATTTTGGTTGTCGCACCAGATACAAGATACCTCTAACTCGAGATCAAACAATCTTGCAAACCACTTATGAAGCCACACTGCTTCATTGCTACTATATACTTTTCCTTAGCCTTACTGAGCACCACACTAGTCTGCTTCCTGCTGAACCATGAGATCATAGCTGATCCCAAACTGAAGCAACATCCAGATGTACTCTTCCAGTCTGCGACACTACCAGCTCAATCTGAATCAATATAGCCTTGCAGACTTATCCCACAATCTGAAACATATTTGAGTCCAAATTCTATTGTACCCTTCAGGTACATTAACACATTCTTTGTCACAATTAAGTGAACATGTCTAGGTTCGACCATATACTGAATCAAAGTGTTCACTACAAAACATATACATGGCCTTGTGTATATCAATGAACCAATCATATGTCTATACATGGTAGCATCCATTGTCTTTGAATATGTATCACTCAATAAATTCATATTCATCACCATCGGGGCAGGCATGGCCTTACAATCCAACATTCTGAATCTCTACAACATATTTTCCTTGGTTTAGGAAAATATCATTTGGTCTCTGCCATACCTCTAGACCTAAGAGATAATGCATCACCTCTAGGTCTTTCATCTCGAAATTTGTAGCAAGCTTCATGTTCCTTTTGGTGACGAGCTTCTTGTCTTCTGTTAGAAACAAGTCATTCACATATAACAATAATATCACTGGTCCACCATCCGCAAGGTTAGAATCTGCTTTACTCTTGGTAAATCCCAAGGTCATCAGGAAACTGTTTGATCTGGAATATCATGCCCTGGGTGCCTACTTAAGCCCATACAAAGTTTTCTTCAATCTGCAGACATGATAATCCTTCTCATGTACCTTGTGGCTACTCTATGTACACTTCTTTTGACTACTGGAGAAAGTATCTCGTCGTAATCTTCTCCCTCTTTCCAGGAGAGTCCCCTAGCCACAAATCATGCTTTGTACATCTCTATACTTCCATCAAAAACATGTTTGATCTTGGAAGTCACCATTGACTTCCCTTCTGGTCTCGGAACCAAGGAAAAATCCATATCCCAATCCTTCTGACTAACTTCCTCCTTTGTTATTGAAACAAGGGAATCTTCCAAGGAGGTATCATGTCTCCTCAAATCCTTTGAAGCTTCGATCTAGTCTCCCAAACTCATGGAACATGTCTATCAGTCTTGGAAGACATCTCTCTCTCCCATCTGAATATGAGGAGGAATAATTTCTGAACAAAAGTCTCTAAGCCACTGACTCTCTCTGATATCAGGCTCACTCTGAGTGTCCATACTCCCTTCGAAGCTTGACTCTCTCTGAGTCTATATAATATTTAGAGTGATCTTCTCCCTTTATGCGTGATGATTTCCTCTGAAGTCTCCTATGAATGATCATGCGTAGTGTTAGCGAAAATTCTTGCAAAGGGGTTTTTTCTCTCCAATATTCGAGCCCGTGGCGTAAATGCGAAGAAATGGGGCTTAAATAACCTAACAAATGCATTTTGTTCAAGGTCATATCCATGAGCGCACTGTGCAGCGCATAAAATCCCCATTTCGGGCTTAAAATGATAGCAGACGCACGATCCAGTGTCCAGCGGCCAGGATCGACCAATGGAGCAAATCGTTGGTTGGAGGATATTTGCGGCCGATGGACCTGTGCCATGTTTAACATAGGAATCGGGCCCGCAATCTCGCCGAAGAAGTTCCAGGCCGTCTGATCAAAGGGGGTGTATGTGGTGCACGATTAGGCTCTATTGCCACTTTGCCCATCGTGACTTTGAAGAGCAAGGATCAGCTCCTTCCCATCCATGAAACGCGAAGTGCCGAAGGCGTCCGAGATTTGGGCCCACAGTATCGCCGAATATGATCCAGGTCATCCGATCAAAGGGGGGTACATGGTGCATGATTAGGCTCTATCGCCACTTCACCCATTGCGACTTTGAAGAGCAAGGATCAACTCCTTCCCATCCAAGAAATGCGAAGTGCTGAAGGTGTCCGAGATTTGGGCCCACAGTATCACCGAATATGATCCCAACCATCCGATCAAAGGGGGGCACGTGGTGCACGATTAGGCTCTATCGCCACTTCGCCCATCGCGACTTTGAAGGGCAAGGATAAGCTCCTTCCCATCCTCGAAACGCGAAGTGCCGAAGGTGTCCGGGATTTGGGCCCACAGTATCACTGAATATGATCCGAGCCGTTCGATCAAAGGGGGGCACGTGGTGCGCGATTAGACTCTATCGCCACTTCGCCCATTGTGACTTTGAAGAGAAAGGATCAACTCCTTCCCATCCATGAAATGTGAAGTGCCGAAGGCGTCCGAGAGTTGGGCCCACGGTCTTGGCACCCGGTCATAGAGGAACAGGCTCGGGGAAAAGGTGCTAGCACACACCATAAAATGAAACAGGTCCCAAAATGCCGACATCATCACAACCGTCCATCCAAAGGGATGCGTGGCGCACGATCAGGTCATGTCGACATTTCAGCTACTGGGACTTCCAAAGGTAAGGGATTTTTCTCTTCCATTGCATTTCAAAACCCCGAACCCTGAAACGCCGAAAGTGCCTTTGAGGATAAGCGTCACGGCCTGTGGTCACTTGGGGAAATAGAAAGAGTTGTGCAAAAGGGCCGAAAGAGACAGGTTTAGTGCAGAAGGGATCGCCGCGATCTCCAGGTGCCAGTCCGACTCGGTCTCAACCCTGGTTCTTGCTAGGAGTAAATTAAGGTGGGAGGAGGTGGTTGAAACCTCTGCTCACTCATTAATTGTAAGGTATGGAGGATCCGACAGGTAGTCTTCCCGAGATGGTCCCGTGTGTTGAATTTTTCAAAGAAGCCATACCTAGTCCTCGACTAACCAGAGAAGTATGCACACACTAACTCAACATTTAATGGCTCAACTACCCCCCTGTAAGAGCCGTGCAAAGTTAAGGTGGCGTCTGACGAAGGAGTTCATACCAAATTTGATCGAAGAGATGCCACGCCCTGAAAGTCTAGGACGCCTTTGCTGGGCAAATGTTTAGGAGTATAAGTACTCAATTTTTGTATTTTTGAAAGTATCGATGGTAGAGCACAACTCCCAATTGTAAAGATTTAATCCAGCCTCCGGTTCTCTGGTTATAGAAGAACATTTGAGACTTCTTGTTTAATGGCAGCTAGCTCCTTCTTTTCCTCTGAATCTAAGATCCCGGGCATGGATGATCCAGTCGGGTGTTGCATTGCTATATTATGTAGGTTTGATATTATCAGTTCTGCAATCTTCTTAGGTACATTTTGAAGTTTTTTCGGCTCTGAGAGGATCTCACAACCGAGACTTTTCTTCTTTTGTGAAGACTGCTGGAAGACCGGATGTCCAGAGCAGACTTTGTTTCTCCTCTCTTCCCTACAAATACTCACCACTATTATTAGTAGGATTAAGTTAGGTCAAGACCTCATGTGTCACTACTATTCCAGCCCAGTTTTCTGAGTTATAACGATACTGTTCCGAGTTTACTTCCATCTGATCACCCCTTTATAAACGAAACGTGACATAAACTGATGGGCGTCGGGCTCTGCCCCTGCTACAATCTAGGAGTGACTTCCAACACCAACATTTTATGGAGTCGTTGCCGGGGATGAAGTTGAAGATTTTCCCCGAGATTGAACGACATTGAGCCTCTGATTCTGAAGGTGCATCAGGCATCAGAGCCTTTGAAGATTGCTGCTGTGCACCTGGAAACTCCATTGTGACGACTCCACCAGAGCGAACCTGTTGTTTTAGTTGTGGCTTCCAGAGGCAGACATACGCGGTCCCATCCACAACTGCCTCTAGCTACACCTGAAGCTGATCCAAAGGTGATTTTCAGAAAAGGAAAGGCCTCTAAAGGAGAAACTTCCACTGCCGAACTAGGTAATCCTCCATCTCCTTCTGTAGAAACCCCTTTTTTCTTCTCCTCGGCTTCGCAGCAGACCATTTTCTGAAGCCTCTCGTTTCCTGAATTTCGGAAGTGTTCCTGCCGAGTTGTCTCCTCCTAGTTTTGGACTAGAGGGAGAAACCCTTGTCACTTCCCTTATCCCTGTAAGCATGTTTCCAGTGTCCCCGGTTCAAGCTCCTTCCCCTCCGAGTTCTCCTCCACCTAATATCCCTATGGCAGGAGCAAATCCCCCTATGACCATAATGGAGGCTATTATAGCTGCTAGGTATCCTCCCCTTGTGTTACCTTAGCCTCTCAATTCCCTTCTAGTAGATGGTTACCTCAAGAAGCTGCCCAAGTTTGCAGGTGAGGGGAACATAACTGCAGAAGAACACCTTGAAGCCTTCTACAGTTTTACAGACGATCATGTTATCATGCATGCAGATGTATGGATGAGGATTTTCATCCATAGTCTTGAAGTTGAGGCTAGAAAATGGTTTAGGGCCTTGCCTCCTTGATCTATTAATGGGATTGAGGCTCTGGATAATGCCTTTTTGAGACAGTGGGGGGACAAAAAGGACTTCATGTATTACATGACAGAGTTTGGATATTTGAAGAGAAAGGAAGGAGAGTCTGTTTTTGACTTCTCCAAAAGATTTAATAAAATGTACAATAAAATCCTTGCTGAGATTAAGCCCTTAGAATCCTCTGCGAAGATCACTTGCGCTAGCACTTTTGATCCTGATTTCTGCCTTCTGTTGAGGGAAAGGAGAGCCACCACTCTGGCACACATACAGGACGCGACCGTAGAAGTAGAGTCTAATATATTGGTTGTTGACCGACTCAAGAGTAAGGCTGACAGAGACATACCCAGGAGGAGAGTTGAAGCCTCCTCATCCTATTCCACTCCCCTTTCTTCTCAAATGGATGAGGTAACTAAAGTGCTCAAATCTCTCTCGGCTAAGATGGAAAAGTGGGAGTTAGAGGGGAAGCTCGTGTACATAAATCCCCAGAATACTGATAACAGAGGTTTTAGGAGGCCTGGTAACAATGTGCCACAGGCCTCCCCAAGGGAACAAAGGAGTAGAGATAGAGATGATCAGAGGATTCAGACCCCTCTCCAAAACAACATAGTTGCTCATGAGGAAGGAGAGGAGGTAGAAGAACTTGACCCTGGAATTCACTGCATTGAAGACACCTCCCCATTTCCCCATTTGACTCAATATGCATATGAAGAATCCCTTATGAGTGTCCAAATCAATGAGTTGGGTAAAGGAGAGAAGGCCAACAACGCCCCTAACAGATACCATCTCCAGTCAAAGAAGAAAGATGATACTTTTGACTGCCAGGATCAACCCCTTATAGCAGAAAGGCCTGCTAAAGCTGTTGCCACAACTATTAAAGAAAAGAAAGCTTAGGATACTTCGCCAACAACCAAAGTGTCTATTTCCGAGGTAAGGGAACCTCCTAAGCCCCTCTCCTCTTTTAGTTTTGAGCATGAGATTCAGAAGATCATATTTCCTGTACCCCTCTCAGAACTAGTTAAAAACGAAGATTTCAAAAGGTCCCTCTCTAAGCTGTTACAATCCGAACCCCCCCAGCCTTCCACAGACTCAATAAATCTTCAAGATGAAAAGCCAACCGTTGTCCTAGGTCCCATGGTAGAAGACATAGATGATTCATCCCCTCCCTTCTACACATCCCTGAACATACATGATAAGGTGTTGCATAATTGCCTCATGGATTCAGGGGCTTCTCACAACCTTATGCCCAAAATAGTCATGGAAGAATTGGGACTGGAGGTGACAAAGGCTTACCATGATCTATACTCTTTCGATTCAAGAAGGGTGCAATGCCTCAGAGTCATCAAATACTTGGTGGTCTCTTTATTTTAGTTGCCAATGAAAATTGTGGTCATGGACATTGTGGTAGCCGATGTTCCCCCTAAGTTTGGCATGTTGTTGTCTAGGTATTGGATTAAAAGAATTGGAGGAACATTACAGATGGATCTCACATATTCCACCATTCCACTCTTTGGAGGGGAACACAGGAGGTTGTACAGAGAAGCCCAGCTAGCCTATATTGTCAGTGATGAAGCAAACCCCACCAATCATCCCATCTTTGCACTTGACACTGATTTGGGATCTAGTTTATTGCAGATCACTGATGCTCCTGAAGCCCCTTTTCAAGTTAGAAGGCATCTCCCTTTTAATCACAAGATGCCTCCTCCAACCACCTCTGTTTGGAAAATGTTTTTCGACGGGGCTTCTTCTAGTGAAGGCGCTGCCACTGGAGTGGTGTTGGTGTCACCTTGTCAGGAAACCATGTCCCTATCATACAAGCTAGAATTTGAAGCCACCAATAATGTGGTGGAATATGAAGCTCTGGTTCTGGGTTTAAGGGCCGCAAAGGAGATGGGGATAGAGGAGATAACAGTGTTCGAAGATGCTGAGGTAATTATTCAGCAAGTCAGAAATGCTTATCGAGCCAAGCATCCTCGGCTCAGAAGCTACAGAAATGAGGTGTGGGACTTGATCAAAAATTTCTTCTCAGCTTTCAACATCTCTTTTATTCCAAGGGAGAAAAATGCTTTGGCTGGTTCCTTAGCCGTTTTGGCGAGTCTATTCAGAATCCCTTTGCCGCCTAAGAGAAAATACGATGTTGAGATAAAATATAGGCCAACTGTACCAGACAATGTCAGACATTGGAAGCTATTCAAAGACGAACTTGAAATCAAGAATTTTCTGCAGGCTGTCGACGAATTTTCTGAGTTGCACATTGATCAAGACCCTGACCTTGAAGGTCACCCCTGCCCTGAGGTATTTTCAAATAAAATTGCCAATCACTAGATTATTCAACTGCCTAACAATCACATTCCAAGGGGACTAGTCCCTTTAGAAAGACTGTTCGATGGGAATGATGTGGCAGTAAAAGAAAATATTTCAGGAGGAAATACTAATACATCAGAATGCAACATTGGCACACAAGAGGAGCCTAAGTTATTCAAGTTGTTAAGCAACCTGACCCAAGAACAGAGGGCCGAATACACTGAACTATTAAGAGAATTTGTCGATGTGTTTGCATGGACCTATGAAGACCTTAAGGCATATGACACATCTGTCATTGAACACAAGATCCCACTGAAGGAAGAGGCTAAACCATTTAGGAAAAAGCTAAGGCAGATAAACCCTATGTTGCTTCCTGTCATGGAAAGAGAAGTGAAGAAGTTGTTAGATTCCCAAATCATTGTCCCCTTGAGATATTCCGAATGGGTGTCCAATTTGGTCCCGGTAAGAAAGAAAAGTGGAGAAATCAGGCTCTGTGTTGATTTCAAGAACCTGAACAAGAGCTCAAAGAAAGACAATTATCCCTTGCCCAACATGGAACACATATTGCAGAGGGTAACTGGTGCCTCTACGATATCCATGATCGATGGTTTTTCTGGTTATAGATAGATATCAGTCATGCTCGAGGACAACGAAAAAACGACCTTCGTCACTCCTTGGGGCACATTCATGTATGCCAAAATTCCCTTTGGATTGATGAATGCAGGAGCAACATTTCAGCGGGCCATGGATATAGCCTTCATCGGGGAAAAAGATCAGTTTGTGGTGATCTATCTAGATGACATCACAGTCTTCTCCAGGTCTGACAAAGAGCACTGCTGTCACCTAAGAAAAGTTTTCTTGAAGTGTTAGAGGTTTGGCCTATCCTTAAACCCCCAAAAATCTTTGTTTGATATGAAGGAGGGGAAATTGTTAGGTCATATAGTATCAACAGAAGGAGTGAGTATTAATCCCAACAGGGTAGAGGAAATTCAGACTCTGTCACTTCCCCGGTCTAGAAAGGAAGTTCAGGCTTTTTTAGGGAAGATTAACTTTTTGAGGAGGTTCGTCTCAAATTTCGCTGAGATGGTGAAACACATCACAACCATGCTCAGGAAAGGAAAATAAGTAAAATGGACTGCTGAACCCAGGGAATTTTTTATCCAAATAAAGAAGGCATCAAGTGAGGCACTTGTGCAGATCAGTCCCGATTATTCCAAAGACTTCTTGATTTTTTCTTTTGCCTCTTTTGATACAGTAGCAGCGGTCTTATTGCAGAAAAATGAGGAAGGACGAGAACAACCCATTTCGTTCTTTAGCAAGGCATTGAGAGATGCAGAAGTCCGGTATGAGACCATGGAGAAGCAGGCCTATGCCTTGGTGAAAGCTCTCAAAGCTTTCATAGTCTATGTCTTGCACTCAAAAGTGACTGCATACGTTCCTTCAGCCTCCGTGAAGGACATCCTTATACAACCTGACATAGATGGGAGAAGAGGTAAATGGATTGCCAAGATCCTGGAGTTTGATCTGGAGATTAAGCCCACCAAGTTGATAAAGGGGTAGGGTTTATCCAAGCTGTTGGCTGAATCCAATTGCAAAGCCTTGGGGATTAGCTTCATCAATGCTTGTTCGGAAAATCAACAAGCTGAGTCGTCCAACAAAGGTTCTCAGGGTGACTTATCGCTAACAGAATGCACCTGGTATAGAGATATTTTGTATTTTTTGCAAGAGTTGAAGCCTCCTAATGGAATGGGAAAGAGTAAGGTGAGATATTTGAATCTCAAGGCGGTCAGATATTGCCTCATTGACCGAGCCTTGTACTGGAAAGACCCTCTAGGGGTATTTTTAAGGTGCCCGAATCCACAAGAAGCCCAAAAAGTTATGTTTGATTTTCATAGTGGCGTTTGTGGGGGGCATCATTTCTAGAAGACCACAACTCACAAAATCCTTAGGGCTGGGTATTACTGGCCCACTTTATTCGCTGATGTCTGCAGAGAAATCAGAGCCTGCATCAAATGCCAAAAGTTCCCAGGAAAGCAGTAGCTTAGACCACTTCCACTGAAGCCTGTAGTAGCTTTAGCACCTTTTCAACAATGGGGGCTGGAATTCATCGGGGAAATCCATCCTCCCTCAAGTGGCCAACACAGATGGATCTTGACTGCAACAAACTATTTCACCAAGTGGATAGAAGCTGCCCCCACCAGAAGTGCATCACACAAAGTAATTATCAACTTCCTGGAGGATATCATAGCCAGATTTGGCTGTCCCAGTAGGATTGTCACTGATAATGCTGCTTCGTTCAAATCTGAGCCTCTGATTAAGTTCTGTGAGCAGTTCCATATCTCGCTAATTCACTCCACCCCCTACTATCCTCAAAGAAATGGATTGGCATAATCTTCCAATAAAATCCTAATCAAGCTCATTAAAAGATTATTGGAAGACAATAAGAGGGCTTAGGATTCAAAGCTCAAATTTTCTCTATGGTCCGATCGAGTGACAACGAAGAAGTCCCTAGGCACCTCGCCTTTTCAGCTAGTTTACGGAACAGAGGCGGTTTTTCCCACTCAACTCGCCTTACCTGTAGCGAAGTTCTTTCAAAATTATGAAGGAGAGCTGGATCATATGATCAGAAGGATTCATCATATGGTGGAAGTACAACAGACCAGGGAACAGATGATGGACGCAGCTCATAGTCATCAGTAGAAGGTCAAACAAACCTTTGACAGGAAGTTCAGGAAGAAGGAGTTTGAGATCCGGGATTTGATGGTTAAGTTGGATGCACCCAGACATGATAAGGGCAAACACAACAAGTTTGATGCCCTATGGATTGAGCCCTTCAAAATATCTGAGGTTTTCTCAAATAACACATACAGGTTGCAGGATTTGGAGGGTGAGGAGGTTTTTAACAACCCAGTAAATGGGCATTTTCTAAAGAAATGTTTTGTTTGAGCCTTAGCCAACTCCTTTGTTTGTAAATATTGTCCTTTTGGTTCTTTGTTTACTTTTATTTTATTTTTCGGCTTAGTAAATGATGCCATAGCCCAGTAGCAAGGCACTGAAGCTACAAAATGAGTTCTTAGAGCATCGCAGGGGTGACTTTATCCCCCATGGAGCCTAATGTTAGCACAAATTCCTGCAAAGGGGTGTTTTCTCTCCAAGATTCGAGCTCGTGGCGTAAATGCGAAGAAATGGGGCTTAAAGAACCTAACAAATGAATTTTGTCTAAGGTCACAACCATGAGCGCACTGTGCAGTGCATAAAATCCCCATTTCGGGCTTAAAATGATAGCAGACACACGATCCAATGTCCAGCGGCCAGGATCGACCAATGGAGCAGAACATCGGTCGAAGGATATTTCGGCTGATGGAACTGCGCCATGTTGAACACAGGGATCGGGCCTGCAATCTCGTCGAAGAAGTTCTGGGCCATCTGATCAAAGGGGGGGGGTACGTGGTGTGCGATTAGGCTCTATCACCACTTTGCCCATCGTGACTTTGAAGAGAAAGGATCAACTCCTTCCCATCCACGAAACGCGAAGTGCCGAAGGCATCCGGGAGTTGGGCCCACGGTCTTGGCGCCCGGTCATAGAGGAACATGCCTGGGGAAAAGGCACTAGCGCACACCATATAATGAGACAAGTCCCAAAACGTCGACATCATAAGAGCCGTCCATCCAAAGGGACGCGTGGCGCACGATCAAGCCATGTCGACATTTCGGCTACCGGGACTTCCAAAGGTAAGGGGTTTTTCTCTTCCATTGCATTTCAAAACCCCGAACCCCGAAACACCAAAAGCGCCTTTGAGGATAAGCGCAGGGTCACGACCCGTGGTCACTTGGGGAAATAGAAAGTGTTGTGCAAAAGGGCCGAAAGAGCCAGGTTTAGTGCAGAAGGGATCACTTCGATCTACAGGTGCCAGTCCGAATCACTCTCAACCCTTGTTCCTGCTAGGAGTAAATGAAGGTGGGGGGAGGTGGTTGAAACCTTTCCTCACTCATTAATTGTAAGGTATGGAGGATCCGACAGGCAGTTTTCCCGAGATGGTCCTGTGTGCTAAATTTTTCAAAGAAGCCATGCCTAGTCCTCGACTAACCAAAGAGGTCTGCACACACTAACTCAACATTTAATGGCTCAACTACCCCCCTTCAAGAGCAGTGCAAAGTTAAGGTGGCATTTGAAAAAGGATTTCATACCATATTTGATCGAAGAGATGCCACGCCCTGAAAGTCTAGGATGCCTCTGCTGGGCAAATGTTTAGGAGTGTAAGTACTCAGTTTTTGTATTTTTGAAAGTATCGATGGTAGAGCACAGCTCCCAATTATAAAGCTTTAATCCAGCCTCTGGTTCTCTGGTTATAGAAGAACATTTGAGACTTTTTGTTTAATGGCAGCCAACTCCTTCTTTTCCTCTTTTCCTCTGAATCTAAGATCTCGGGCATGGATGATCCAGTCAGGTGTTGCATTTCTATATTATGTAGGTTTGATATTATCAGTTCTGCAATCTTCTTAGGTTCATGTTGAAGTTTGTTCGGCTTTGAGAGGATCTCACAACCGAGACTTTTCTTCTTTTGTGAAGACTTTTGGAAGACCGGATGTCCAGAGAAGAATTTGTTTCTCCTCTCTTGCCTCCAAATACTCACCACTATCATTAGTACTGGCTTAAGTTAGGTCAAGACCTCATGTGTCACTGTTTTTCCAACCCAGTTTTCTGAGTTATAACGATACTGTTATGAGTTTACTTCCATCTGATCACCCCTTTATAAACGAAACGTGACATAAAATGATGGGCGTCGGGCTCTGCTCCTACTGCAATCCAGGAGTGACTTCCAATGCCAACAGGTAGGATGCTCCTCCATACTAGATAGTGATGGATGAATCCCTCTGAACTCTTGCTCCTTCCGAGACGGTACTTGATGGGGCTATATTCTCCTCATGATATGGCTCATCAATGCTCTATATCTTTGAATCCTTCAAAGTGTCATGGGACCATGGTGGTCTCTTCCTTGTTACTGCAACGATTCTAGGTAGGCCCTTGTGGCTCTACTAACTCTTCCTAATGATCTGAAGAGAGATCAACTGAACTAGAGGGATTTGTTTGATCATCTTTGGAGGCTTCTGCTCTTTTCAATTAATCTCCATATGAGATACTCTGTATCTCACAAAAGTACCCTTCTCCATCCTTTTTTTTTTCTTTGGTACATGGATGTATGTGGTCGTGTATACAACTTCTTATCTACATAGTTTTCTCCATGTCTCAAACTAGAGACCATCTAATATGTTGCCTCCTGCAAGCATCACTATAACTTCCCTCAGAGTTATCACCTGTGACCTGCTCGGAATAAGACCAACAACGAGGGAAAACAATAGACAATAATAATACTCTTATAATAATAAAAACAATAACGAGAACAATTGTCACAATAGCTCCTTCTTAGATCTATCACTTGTGACCTGCCTGGAACAAGAGCCAAAATAAGAATATAATAATAAGAAATAGGAACAACACTCTTCTAGTGTTGTGACCAATTATTCCTCCATGTTATCCTACCTGGAACAAGAAACAAGAATAATAAGTATAATAGTATTTTCATAAGAACATATCTATGATAACAAAAAGACAATTTCATGGTAAATGACCAGGGTGACCTGCCTAGAAGTAAAACAAGAAATATCTCCTAGAGGAGATGTTAGTTCATCTTGCAAACAAGTACAATACACATTTATATTAATAATACTCACATGATACCAAGTAATCATTGTATCTGGCAGTAATAAAGCCTTTCAAAGATTGTTGTCACAACTATAGTGTTTACTTGTAATGTAGAAATCATCAAACTTGATATGTGCAAATTGGAATCTTATCAATTTAATCAATCAAACCTGGAATTTGGAGTCTTATCTTCAAGAATGAGTGCTGTAGATTTTCTTCGGAGTCTCCTTCAATGAAGATGACATGTATTCTCTCCAACTTGTACCTTCTGCTAAGACAATATGCTTTCTTGACAAAACTATGAGTTAGGGAATATAATGAAAGTAAACTCGAAAATCCCAACCTTAATCAATATAATACACTAGAGTCAACTTGTAACTTTAACTTTGACTAGATGTTAGTATGATAATCATAACTTCAATAGATAAAAATACAACTAGATGTTCATAATATTACAATAATTCCATAATAGCTAAAGGCATACCAAAACAATCAAACCCGGAGTGTGTGGTTCCTCTGAATGTGCTGGATTTGAGATCCCTCTGGATCTATGATTTTTGCTTGAACAAAAGATCCCTTCTCTTGAAAAGACCCTCGAGATAGTGATACAGTTTAAACATATACAAGTACATATCTCTAGCAAGAGAGAAAAACAACGGCAAACAATGGCGTCTAAAGGTTAGTCCCAACAATTCACATAAAATTTTAATGCAACTGATGCGAAGCAACTAGCACAAAGCAACTGACACTATAACTGTAATTGGAATTGTAGACCTAGGGTTTTATGAGGAAACCCTAATTTTTTAATTTTAGAATTTTGGAGATTTGATCCAAGGGAAATATGCACCCTACTTATGTGACCTTCTTGGTGGGTTCAGTAAGTGATCAACAAGCTTGACAATGAGGGAAATCGAGGATCTTCCTTCCAGCGGTTAGACTGTTATGAAGAAAACTGGATTTGAAACCATGTTAAAATTTTGGTATGCTTGTTTAACCATAGACAATGTCACATCATTGTCACCCAACCATAGGCATTCACTGTGCCACCCCCGAGCACACTAACCTTTTCTTAAATAGAATGATTCTGGCAAGTCCACACTAGAACCAACAGATAATCCCTAACCAGAAACACCACTATTGTAGCAACAACAAAATACCAAGAGAACATACCTATACTAATAGAAGAATACCTTTACCAAGAGAAGCACACAAGAGAGATACTAGAAAGACTGATATTACACCACGACAACTGTTGCACCACTCTCTCCAGACTTGCGCCTCCTTATACTGCAACTGCAACTACTTCTCTTCAAACTTGCACCCTCCTTCTATTGAGTGAGAGTATGTATACATGAGGAGCACATAGCCTCTATTTATACTAGTCTGCCAAGGTTTCTTTTCATGTGGGGCTGACCTCACTTTCTAGAGCCTTTTAATACTTTATTATTATTCTCTTTGGGACGACTTCTCTTCTAGAGTTTTCACACATCTATTTAATGGTTCTCTTACTTCCAGAATATTCTATTCTAAGTACAAAGGTTACACTTGAAGGTTAATACCTCTCCTAGCTACCAAAACATCAACATTCTAAGTTTGGAGTCCCAAGAGAGATAGTCACAGATCAACCCCCCCAGTTCACTTCAAATCTCATTGAAAATTTCATGTAGTTGAACAAGATACACCATAGAAAATTTGATACCTATCATCCTCAAGCAAATGGACAAGCAGAAGGGACCAACATAGAATTGGAAAACATTTTCACCAAGATAAACAATTAGCATAAGAAAGATTGGGAAAATAGGTCAGTTGAAGTTCTATGGGCATACAATACAACTTGGAATAACACCATAGGATTCAACCCCCTATGAGTTGGTATATGGAAAGAGTGTCAGGTTCCCCATGGAGTTTGAGATAGGCACACTAAGGAAAAATTCCATGTTGAATTTGGACCTCTCATTAGCTCAACAAGAAATATTACAACAACTAAAGCCTTTGATGAATACAAGTAGAAAACCTTGTTTCGCATTGAAGCAATACAACAACAAAGAAAATGATGGCATGATAAAGTCATAAGGCCTTGGCTTTCAAAGAAATGGATTGGGCCCTTTTTTGTTACATACCCAAATAATTAAAAGGAAAGATGAAAAGCAAACGTTTAGGGCCATACCATATAGACACATGCCATGAGAATGACTCAATCAAAATTAGAACAATAGACGAGGAAAACATGCCTCACCTAGTCAATGGTTACATGATCAAGATATATAAGAAACTAGTTTTAATGGAGGAATTCCCAGCCATACTCCAAGGTAAACAATTGAATGTGGTTGAGAGAAACAATTCCCTCAAACCATTTTGATTTCTAATGCCTATTCAACTAAAATAAAATAATAAAGAGATAAAAGGAAAAGAAGAATACAAATTCATCAGTGAAAACCTCACCGAGGCACCAAGCACATGGATTTGATTCAAAACCTCATAGGAAGCAACCTTATCTCTATAATAAAATAATATCCATTATGAAAAACCTTACAAGCATCATGGGGTAGGGCATTGGTGAAAACCAACAATGGCACAATTGCCCTGAGAAGAAAAAGGAAAAAAAAAAAAAAAAAAAAACCTAACTCTTGTTTCAAGTGTTTTTAGGTTTACAAATGAAGTACATTGCCAAGTATAGGAGTTGGACATACAAAAACAAAAGCCTACAAATTTTTTCAACTATGAAGGTTACAAGTTCAAAAATGAGGAAGGTTCCAATCCAACGAGACCTTGCATCAACAACAAAACATGGCATCAATCCATAATGGATATCAAAAGCATCATAAAGGAATCATCAATATCCCTTTCCAGTATAGGCTTACTATAGGTTAACAACATATATTCATTTTGCATATTCATCATTCATTTTATTGTACTAGAAAAGTTCCAATTTACTCATCTCCAATATCACCATCATCACTCATTTCCAACATGAAAATAATCGTCATCATCCAAAACAACGCCACACCATCAGTTTTTAGCTTCACCTTCGTCACCATAGTCCATCATTATCATCCATATCATAAACTATATAGAACTTGGGTCATAACTTAGGTAATCATATTCATCAAAAAATTCCAACTCATGTAAGAACAAACATATTTATTCTTCACAACAAAATATACCAATTTTGAAATTGGCACGATGTAGTTATCAAGTACAATATATTACAGTCTACAAAACTTCAACCAAGACAAATATCACCTTGAAAAGCTTGGTTTATACCAACTTATCTCGGTCACAAACCTAAAGAGGCTCAACTTGAATATCTTTATGTATATTAGT
The DNA here is from genome assembly GCA_009831015.1 of Picea engelmannii. Taxonomy (NCBI): domain Eukaryota; kingdom Viridiplantae; phylum Streptophyta; class Pinopsida; order Pinales; family Pinaceae; genus Picea; species Picea engelmannii. The sequence goes on along the minus strand of ML788711.1, from coordinate 249,716 downwards.
CTTTGACATTCAACCTAAAAAAGCATGGATCATGTCCTTGTGAAAAATTCATATTGCATATCTTCGAGTACACCATCATGAAAATCTCTCTATCAACATTTCACAACCTGGAAAAATTTCACTATATCTTTGTCTACTTCATACATCAACATTCTCAACTCAGTCAAATAGTCACCTAAAGGTAGCTATAGGAAAACAATGTTTTTACACTACTATGATAAGATACATGAAGAGTTGTGCACGTTGTTATAGGAAGCAATTCAACAAAAAAAGCGCTACAAGAAGACATCCTAAAGCACCCAGTGTTCCAAATTTTCACCAAAGCATATATCCAAGCATCAAAGGGACCCTATTACAACTAAATTCAACATCCTTCAACACTACATTCCACTCTACATCACTTCATCATATGCTACATGATACTCTGCCTCCCTATAGGAAGTTACATGAAGCTATAAGAGTCCATGTTTTCAGCTCCAAACATCACATCAAAACATGAATAAACTCTCTAATGCCATCAACACCTCAACATGATTGTTCCAACATATATATTGCATGAAAGAATGGGTAGACACCTGCACATCAATACAATGAGATCATAGGCATGTCACTAACTCCATGTTTAGTTATTTCATTGATAGTCAAACTCAATCTTGTTATTTAATCATATCAACTAGAACATAACATCCACATAAGTCAATGATGTGGGCTTGCATCTCCACACAAGACGGTTATTTGAAGTGGAAGTTGTGATTGAGGAAATTAATACTCGGTAAGATAATCGACATTGTATGAAGTTGGTGTCAAACATTATGCTAACACATGGAATGTTCAGGAGTCGAGCTTATACTCATTTCAAAATTTTTGTTAGTCTGGTCTCAAAAGGACACCAATGGTCTTTGTCAGTCATGTGATCAGTCCTTCCTATATCAGTCATTTGTTTGAAGTCTTATGTTTGAGTCATAGGGTCATGGTTCTTAAAGTCTTGAGTCATGTTTTATCCTAGGTTTAGGAAGCTAACTAGAATGCATGTTCAAGAGTCTTTGTATCATTATGGTGGTGGTCATTATTTGTAAAGAGGGAAGGTATTGGTATTATCTGCATGTTTTGAAGGTCATAATCAAGTGTTTTTTCTAAAACATGTGTACAAAGATATTAAAGTCACATCCAACCATTTGAGAGTCGTGTCATGTGTCAAATGAGTGCGTTGCAAACTACTTGTTGCTGCAAACTGAGTTAGGGGGCACTGCCAATTGTAGTTTTTCTTAATCAATTTTACTCTCTCAAGTTTACACCCTTCATGCAGTATTTGGTTACTTGTTTCCATTACCTAAGTGCAAACTCACATTTCTTCCTATAACCAATATATTGTTGCTAATTGCTTGGCGCTACGAATTGTTAGCGTTGCTAACTAGTTCCTACAATTGACGCTGCAAACTCTTGTTTGTTTGGTTAAGTCTGCACTCCCTTGACCCTAAAAATCACATGCAAATTATGGAGGCATGTTTTCTTGTCAAAGGATTAAATTTGCATCCTACCTTGCAACCATAACTCCATTTACTACAATTTTTCAATTTGTTGCAAACTGTTAACGCTGCGAATCCCCTATTTTATACAGTCGCTCTGAGATTTTGTTTATTTGAGATTCCATCCATTTTTGGGTTGTCATATTTTCCTCAAATTTCCTAGATTTAGTCTTATTTTAACCTCTGCAGTGTTTAGCATAAATCCTCTTGCTAGCAAAACCCTAACTATTGCCAATCAAGCAACAAAAACCTAAATTGTCAGTTTCCATCACTTACTCTGGTAGCAACTGTTATCAGAGGGGGGTTTTGATTTAGTTGTAATGGATACTCACCAAAGGAAGAAGTGCAACAATTAAAAGAGCAGATGGAGCACCATTTTGTTTTTTGCAGAAGTATATCAGTTTTGTCATGGTTTCTCATATATGCTGGTTCACAACTCTAAAGAACATTTTTTGTAATGTCCCTTTCCAAATAGGAGCTCCAGAAAAGGAGGCTTAATGGTCTAAACCACGTTAGATTATAGACAGGGCCAAAGAGGGGTAAACAGGGTTACTAGAGGTCACTCTAGTCACAGGTGTTATATTCGGAAAGTGACATTGAGCTAACAAGGGTTAACAACGCTTTTAAGTCACTATGAGCTAAAAATAGAAGTCAACAGTGAATTAGGGTTTCAACATGATTTAGGGTTTTGGAAAGCTATAAAGGAAGGGTCAACAACCTAATTCATCATTATGCAGATTATGACTTGTCATTGAGGAGAAGAGGCGCATCTCAGGAGAGATAGTTCAGTGTATTCCAGGAGGAAGACACCAGTTGGTTGATTTCGGTGTTGAAAGACACACCCTAGTCACCAGGAAGACCATCCATGTCTTCCATCATTCTTCATTGATTCCGCAGTGCTCCCCTATTCCGGGTATTATATTTTAGTTGCTTATTTGTATTCTAGCTAAGATCCTTTTGTCTTTTGATCTAGACGAGTGTTGTTATTTTTCAGCCGCAGTTGCTTATTTTTCGGCTAAGATCCTTTGTATGATGATCTAGTCGAGTATTGTCAGTTATTCAGCCGCATTCAGCCATTTTGTAATCCACAAAGATATCATAATACAAACTTGTAGTCCTTTGTCGTGATTATTATTTGTATGATCATTTATATGTTGTAAACCTTTGATCCTACACACACATTAGCAACGTTTCCCAGACTAGCTAAGTTAGGAACATTACAGTGGTATCATAGCTTTAGTCCTGCTAGCCTGTGACTAAAGACAATGAGTGCAGCAGAAGACCCAGAGGGTCGTGAACACGTAGGTGACGAATATGTCACTTACAACAGGCATCGAGAAAGAAGGCATAGGCCTGATTTTCCCCCTTTTTCTCCTAGCTCAGAGGAAGAGGAAGAGGCACACAAAGAAGCAGAGAGAAGGGCAGAGCGTGAGGCAGAGAGGATGCTAGGAGATAGATATGAGCGACCAGAGGGCAGTGGCAAGGCCCCCGTAAATCCAGAGGTAGCTTTCATGCAGGTTATCAACGATATGTTAGCTAGTCAACGGACCATGTCTCAGTCCTTGGCACAGGTGGTTGATAGATTGGCTAGAGTGGGCACCCTAGATACACAAGTCCCGCATGCAACACATGCGAACTCAGGATCAGGCAGTAGACCCCAGTCACCCTCTCGCACATACACCTCTGTGAGTAGGATTCCCAGACCCTTGTTTCCCAGTTTCCAGAGGGCACCCCCGGTAGAAACACCGCCACCAATAGCACAGAGGCCATCCACTCATACCGACAACATTGCAGAGTATATGAGGGAGTACGCAGAATTGGGTCATGACTTCCATCAGGACATGACCTTAGTCGAGTACTGTGGACTCAGACTCAGGAACCGCCCTAGAGAGCTGCATAGGGGAGGACCACAACAACAACAAGGGCATAACCTCGATTTCATCTGAAAAGTTGGGAAAATCACCATCCATTCTTTCGACGGATCATCCAAATACACCACCAGAGCTTGGGTACAGAAGCTAGACACATATTACAAGCTCAACCAGATGACCGAGACATAGGCCATTAATTTTGCGACCTTACACTTGGAGGGTGAGGCACACGAATGGTGGTATCATGGACTGGTGACATTAGGTCACAGTCGCATCACCTCCTACAGGGAGTTTACAGATAGGCTCATGGATAGGTTTGACATGAAGGATCCCGAGATACACTTCAGGGATCTAGCCCAGTTGAGACAAACTGGTACAATAGAGGCATTCATCACAGAGTTTCAGCGGGTAGCCATGGTAGTGACAGATATAGCAGAACCCAGGCTGATCATGCTATTCATAGAAGGACTCATAGAGCCTTTGAGAGGATGGGTGAAGGCATACAGGCCTACCACTTTGTAGGATGCCATCCTTCGCACTCGAGATCTGGTAGACTCAGTGCCAAAGACTAAAACTTTCTCCAAACCATTTGTGCCCCAGAGGGATCAAGACAGGAAGCCATTCTAGAGAGAATGGAAGGGAAAGGAGAAGTTGGATGATGAGACTAGGCAAGAGCTTACGAGGAAGAAGCTTTGCTTCAACTGCATAGATCCTTGGGTCCCAAGCCACAGGTGCATGGGCAAGGGAGAGATTCATTATATTGAGGTAGCATCAGACAATGTGGACAGTGAGAAGGAGGAGAAGGACAGTGGATCCACTAGTTCAGAAGAGGAGCCAACACCAACAGAGGAGAAACTTCCCCGTAGACCACCGACACCGGCAGGAGGCCATCCTCCAGTAGTCCCACAACTGCCAGAGTAGGCCAACAGGAGGAAACCAGCAAAGGGAGGAGCCATAGCGACCCTTTCCATTGTTCCCAGGTATGATACCCTCCGTATCAAAGGGATTATTCAGGGGCAATGGGCAATCACCCTGATAGATGGTGGGGCCACCCACAACTTCATCGACGCTTCACTAGTATCGAGACGGGCACTTCAGATAGAGGAGTTTGAGGGGTTTTATGTTGCGGTAGCAGATGGCCACACAGTGGAGTGTCTAGACAGAATTCCAAACTTAGAGATGAAGTTAGGCAACTACACAGTGAGAGACACATTTTATGTGGTTGACCTATCGGACATAGATGTGGTGTTAGGAGTTCAGTGGATGATTACCTTGGGAAAAATCACTACCAACTACCAAACCTTGGAAATGGGATTTAGAGATCAGGATGGGAAGAAGGTTGTTCTAAGAGGTATGTGGACAGGAGCACCTAGGAAAATTTCAGCCAAGAGGACGGAGAGGATATTCAGACATGGGGAGGTAGCATATGTCACAGAATGCTTGAAAACTACTCAGAAGGATTCAAAAGATCGACAACAATACCACACAGAGATTAAGAATTTATTGGGACGACATCAGCATGTCTTTGAGGCAATCCCACCAGGGAGACCACCTAACAGGGGGGTTGAGCACACCATTGAGTTAGGGAAGGGGGCCAAACCTATGATCAGCCCCCCCTATCGTCATCCTAGGAGGTTCAAGGATGAGATAGAGAAGGCAATCAAGGAATTGTTGGCGATGGGACACATCAGACCGAGCAATATCCCATTTGCTTCTTCAGTTGTCTTACTTCTGAAGAAGGATGGCACCATGATGATGTGCATTGATTACCGAGCCTTGAACAAGAAAACCATAAAAAAACGGTACCCTATCCCACGCATTGACGAGTTGATGGATGAACTGCATGGGGCAATTTTCTACTCAAAAATTGATCTACGCTCTGGATATCACCAGATCAACATCCGAGAGCAGGACATAGAAAAGACGACATTTGGATGTCATTTTGGACACTTCGAGTTCCTGGTTATGCCATTTGGGCTAACCAATGCACCTGCTACATTCCAGTCTCGCATGAACCATATATTTAGGGATCAGTTAAGGAAACCATTTTCGGTTTTCTTCGACGACATCTTGATCTACAACCGGTCATGGAAAGAGCATATGAGGCACCTGGATGAGGTATTGAGCATCATGGAGGCACAGTCATTATATACCAAAGAGTCCAAGTGCGAGTTCGGTATGACAGAGCTGCTTTATTTAGGCCACATCATCAGTGCACAGGGGGTACAGGTGCACCAAGAGAAGATCAGGGCCATTTTGAATTTGCTGACACCCAAGAACGTGACATAATTGAGGAGCTTCTTCGGGATGTGCAGCTATTACAGGCGGTTCGTCCGAGGTTTTTCTCAGCTTGGAGAACCGTTGACAGATCTTACCAAGCATGGGGCCTTCATTTGGACCGAGAAATAATAGGAAGCCTTTGATCACATGAAGGAAGTCATGGGCACTTATCCAGTGTTGGCATTACCAGACTTCGCCCTGCCATTTGTACTAGAGTGTGACGCATCCGGCGAAGGGATCGGTGCAATTTTGATGCAGGGAGGACACCCCATTGTATTCGAGAGTCAGAAGCTTAGTCAACCTGAGAGGTTGTACTCCATTTATGACAAGGAAATGTTGGAAATCATGCATGCCTTGACCAAGTTCAGACAATATTTGGTGGGCAACAAATTCATGGTCAAGACCGATCACAACAGTTTGAAGTATTTCCT
>ML788711.1:209943-243394 GCA_009831015.1 Picea engelmannii | reverse complement strand
ATGTCAAGGGGAAGAAGAACATTGTGGTCGATGCACTATCGAGGAGACCTGTGACATGTTCTTTGATGGAGATTTCGGTAGATTGGAAATCCCACTTGTTAGTGGAATATTCCAAGAACAGGTTCGCTTGTGAGGTGATGGATGGGCAGATACAGGATGATCGATACATGGTCATTAATGATGTCATATTTTACAAGGATAGAGTTTACTTGGTGCCAGATTCAGGGCTTAAGAAGAAAATCCTCACCGCAGTTCATGATTCACCTCTACCAGGCCATCAAGGGTTTTCAAAACCTACAGACAGATCAGAGAGAGGTTCTCATGGAAGGGCCTCAAACAAGACGTTATGAGACAAATCAGTGAGTGTGTGACTTGCCAGCAGAACAAGTCAGAGCATGCTCTTCTAGTAGGGATACTTTAGCCACTCCCCATTCCAGAGCAGAAATGGGAGAGTATATCTATGGACTTCATCATCGGTCTACCCAAGGTCCAGGGTAAGGACTGTATCTATGTAGTGGTCAACAGATTGACCAAGTTCTCTCACTTCTACGCCATACCGAAAGAGTACAACGCAGTTCAGGTAGCCGAGATTTTCTTCAGGGAGGTCTTCAGACTTCATGGGTTGTCGAAGAACATCGTAAGTGACAGGGACAGTCGGTTCATAGGGACATTTTGGAGAGAGTTTTTTCGGTTGGTGGGGAAATATTTGACACCTGGCACCAGCTATCACCCTGAGACAGATGGGCAGACCGAGATTTTCAACAAGTGGGTTGAAGGGTATTTGAGGAACTATGTAGGAGGACAACAGAGAACGTGGGTAAAGTGGTTACATTTAGGGGAACATTGCTACAACACCACCTTCCACATGTCCATTGGTATGACACCCTTCTGAGCATTGTACGGATATGATGCTCCCACTTTGGTAGACTTGGTCTTCAGGGAGAGCAGAGATCCCAAGGCCAAGGATTGGATCATAGAGAGTCAGGAGATTCTCAAATTGTTGAAAGAGAACCTCCAGATGGTGCAAAACCGATAGAAGATAAGCGCGGACATGCATAGGATAGAGCGCAACTTTGAGGTTGGATATTTGGTTTTCTTGAGACTCCAACCCTATAGATAGTCATCTCTGAAGAAGAGTGGAGTCGAAAAGATCAAGCCCATATTTTATGGTCCTTATAGGATCATGCACCGAGTAGGTGAGGTTGCTTATGAGCTAGAGCTTCTAGAGGGGAGTAAGATTCATAACGTGTTCCACGTGTCTTGCCTAAAAAAAGCAGTGGGATAATTCATTAACACATCAGAGGAGCTTCCCCCGTTGGATGAGGAGGGATAGTTGGAGTTAGTTTCGGAGGAGGTTTTGGAGTTATGGGAGCGGAAACTAAGGAGGAGGGTCATCAGAGAGTGTTTGATCAGATGAAGATGGTTCCAGTAGAGGATGCTACTTGGGAGAGCGAGCAGGTGTTGCAGCACCTTGGACTGGTATTGCTTGAGGACAAGCAATTTTGGGAAGGGAGGACTGTAATGTCCCTTTCCAAATAGGAGCTCCAGAAAAGGAGGCTTAATGGTCTAAACCACCCCGTTAGACTATAGCCAGGGCCAAAGAAGGGTAAACAGGGTTACTAGAGGTCACTCTAGTCACATGTGTTATATTCAAAAAGTGACATTGAGCTAACAAGGGTTAACAACGCTTTTAAGTCATTATGAGCTAAAAATAGAAGTCAACAGTGAATTAGGGTTCAAGCAGTGATTTAGGGTTTCAACATGATTTAGGGTTTTGAAAAGCTATAAAGGAAGGGTCAGCGACCTAATTCATCATTATGCAGATTATGACTTGTCATTGAGGAGAAGAGGCGCATCTCAGGAGAGATAGTTCAGTGTATTCCATGAGGAAGACACCAGTTGGTTGATTTCGGTGTTGAAAGACACACCCTAGTCATCTGGAAGATCATCTAGGTCTTCCATCATTCTTCATTGATCCCGAAGTGCTCCCCTATTCTGGGTATTATCTTTTAGTTGCTTATTTGTATTCTGGCTAAGATCCTTTTGTCTTTTGATCTAGCCGAGTGTTTTTTTTTTTCATCCCCAGTTGCTTATTTTCCGGCTAAGATCCTTTGTATGTTGATCTAGTCGAGTATTGTCAGTTATTTAGACGCATTCGGCCATTTTGTAATCCACAGAGATATCATAATACAAACTTGTAGTCCTTTGTCGCGTTTATTATTTGTATGATCATTTATATGATGTAAACCTTTGATCTTACATACACATTAGCAACGTTTCCCAGACTAGCCAAGTCAGGAACATTACATTTTTGTCTTATGTTGTTCATGATTTTGTTCACTTTTTGTTTTGGGGAGTCATCATGCATGGCTCAGAGGTTATACAAGGCATCAACAGAGGTTTGAATCTTGTCTCTATGATTTTGACATCAGTTGTAGTGATCAGAAGAGAAAATGACACCTACAGGAAAGTTCGCAGCGCATTCTATAGAGGCACTGCGAACTGCTAAATTGAAACAATTTACAACAAATTAGTACGCAACAGAATCATATTTTCATCATAACTTTTAAATTCCAATCTTGGTTCTTCTAATTTTTTTTTGGAGATGAATCATTATGTCATTGAATTTGTGACAAAAAATTAGCCTGATCGAGTTCGTCTTTTGGGAGAAAAGTGGAAAGCATAACCTACAGGAAAGTTTGTAGCGCATGTGTTGCAAAATTGATAGTTTGTTGGAATCCGAGCTGTGGGAGGGCTGCCACCTTCCATGAAGGCTTCGAGTAACTTCTCAGATATTATTTAGACATCAAGGGACACTTTTTCCTGATATTTAGCTTCATTAAATCTCCATGCAATGAGTTAGTTGCAGTTGTATTTATTACCGCCAACAACTTCCTAAAATCTACCAGTTTGTTGGATTTATGTATGTCTGTCTATTTCCACATATCTCCAAGGCACATAATCCAATGCATGGAGAAAGCTACGACCTCCTAGAGATATTTGTTTTTATGTATTTTTCTATTTTATGATTGATGTAACTCTTGGAGAGGAGGAGAGTGGATACTGTGAGACTCATTTCTTTGCTTCAAACTGTAAAAAGTTTCCAGATGATGTATGTATAGACTTAAGATTCTTGAATGGTTGAAGATCAACTCTTCTTCTTATGTTACATGCTATTCTTTTCTCTGTTTTCATATTGCCTATTGGTAAATGATTTATTTTTAGAGCTTGTTTCTATGAAATTACAGTGACTGATTTATTGTCTTTGTAGATGCAAGTGTTGTTAGAACATATTATATTGTTAACCCATAGGTTCCTTGTTAGTGATATTTCTTCTATATGTGTGCCAAGGTTCCTGAAGTAGTTTGGTTCATATATTCATAGTTTCTTCTCCATTCTTCCATCTTTTCACTGTTATCCAGTACACTGATCAAATATTGTTCAAGCCTTGCTTGTTGAAGTATGTTTCTGGATATTTTGTGTTGATACTTTAAATAGAGTTTCTCATCCATTCGCTCCACCCTAAGACCAAACATCTAATGTTTTAAAAGCTATAAATCTGATGGGTACTAGGATCACACCTATAACAGTCTAGGTGAGACTTCTAGTGCTAACACATTGCATCAAAGAGGACAATGATGGTAATTCAAAAAGTGTCGACCTTTTGAATTATTAAGAGAATATGCTTGAAACCACTAAAACTCATCACCTCAAGGAAAAATGCATGCATGCTAAAGAAATAAGAAATTCTCTATGCTACAAAGTTAGGTTTTAGTGCAACCATACATAGCCCTCGAGTCCATTTACCACATAGACATGTTTGTAAGGTAGATTGTGTGCTACAGAGTTAAGATTAAGAGATGATACAATCTTGAGACCACAGTTGGGGGTTACAAAAAAGTGGAAAAATATATAGGATCATTATGTGAAAGGTTAGTCTTATAAACATAACCTCAAAATCCCTTTTCCTCTTCCATTACTATTAAAATTTTGCCTTAGTATTAAAAACTCCTCATAAATTTGTGTTAAGAAGTCGAAACCCAGGAGCTTGGATCATAGAATTTACCAATTTCCATTTCCATTTTCATAAATTTCTCTATGTCTACTTACTATTCACAAAAGTTTTCCATCCTTGGAGTGTTTTCAAAGTCATCACTGATCTCACTCATTTTTTTTGACAAATTCCCATAGTGACCATCTTCAGGAACTCAAAAACCTACTCTCATAAATTGTTGTAGAGGTCAAAACCAAAGATCTTTGTGAAAAAAGTTTATCATTTACTATTCTCAGAGTTCACTATCTATTGTCATCCAAAAACTTGACTTTTCCACAGAAGCATAATCTACCCTCATAAATATTTGATTCCCAAAGAGTGTCACGAGAAGGCGAAACCATGTTTCCCTTTGGAGACTACAAATTGTATTTTTGTCTCAAATTTGAAAAAATTGAGTGTGGTTACCACTTTCAGAGGGAGTCAAACTTAGAATTTTATTTGCTCAAAAGCTTGAAAAACCTTGAGTTTTATTGCTACCATTTAAAAGAAACAAAAGTCTCAAAATTACTTGTTTCCAAGAAATTGGGAAAGTCTGCCTACAATTTTTCCCACATGTCCTCAATGTTTTTGAGGTGACTGATTAAGCCTCTCAAACCTACACCACTAGTCTCACCTAGACTTGTCTCCCAAGCTAGGACTTGAACCACATAACATTACCCTCTGTTTGATTTCCTCTCTTTCAAAATTTGGGGATATTAAAGCACTAGTTGTTTCCATTGTGATTTAAACCTAGAAAACCAACCACATAATTTGACTACATTCAAAGCTACAAGATTGAGGGTGGATTCAATAGAAGATAACCTATAGAGACATCAAGGACATATAATAACCCTGAGGTGGTAAAATTTTTCTAACAATAAAAAAGGTTAGAATATTTTAACATGTTATGAGGATATGATGATAGAGTAGCCATGTAACTTGCACTAAATTTCCAAACATCAGAAACTAGGAATACATCACCTCTGTAAAGGGTCTGGAAATCCAAGTGATTGAAACTGTGATCAACAAGGTCTTAGGGCTCCCAATGGGGTTGCCTTGGATAAATAAGATAGGAAGCATGTTATAGATGCTAAAAATATATTCTTTCTTAGCTGCGAGGAGCCTAAGGAAAGTAAGAATAGGGTGAGGAGAGAGAGTTTTCCTAAGCCCTGAGATGAGGTGGAATTCCACCTCTTAAAATACATTACATGTGAAGGAAGGCTTGACATGTTATATGCTTATCATTTTAGATATCTTCATCGATTGATGAATCTATTTCATTAGAGGCATAAGGAAAACCTCCTTATTCTCTGTGACAATCCCTAAGGGATATGAGCACTAAGGTAAAGGGGGGAAAGGAAGGGGCCTTGGACCACCATGGCATAATCAAGTTGATAGTTTGTGATGCCTTAGAGAGGTATCCCATCAAAGTGTCTTGGGAGGATTTCATCAGCAGGGCACAAAAGATTTTAGAGCCTTTGTTATGAACTAAACTCCACAAATAATATAAGAATAGTAAGAAGAAGTAAATCCACACCTTGATAATTATATAGAGTCAACGAATAATAATCCACTTCGAGGGGGAAACCTCTGTTTACAATATATTCCAATGCACAAGACAAGATGCCTATACAAATGAATCTCTTTTATTATAAATAGGAGATTAAGAGAGCATGATATAACCTACCACTAATCCGACCTAACCCTAACTAGTAAACTAATAATGAATGAGTGTTAGGGCCTTAACATAACCCCCTTATTTAAAAAATATTTTCCCGTAATGCTTGTAATTGAGGGTGTGTCTTCATGAATTGCTCATTTTCTCATGTAGATTCTTCTCGAGGCATATTCTTCCACTTGATCATGTACTCCATAATGGTCCTATTTCGAAGAGATAAAGAACACCTATATATAACTTTTTATGGTTCAAGAACCAACTTCCCTTTTTCATCTAATTTTGTAAGTTATGTTTGCATCAACATGGTTTGTCCCAAAACCTTTTTTAAGCAAGATACATGAAAAACCTTATAAATGAAAGAATAAGGCAAGTCTAACTCATACGCCACTTGTCCAATCTCTCAAAAAAAATTGTAGGGTCCATAAAAATTTGGAGTTGATTTATAATTCTTATTTTGTTTGAGAGAAAATTGCTTATGAGGTTGGAGTCTCAAGAATATCCAATTGCCCTCCTCAAATTGTCTTTCACTCCAATGTTTATCTGCTTGCTACTTCATCTTGATTCACACCAATTGAAGGTTTTCCTCAATATTTCTCAAAGTTTCTTTAGTCTTCTTCATATGTGACTCTATTGCTTGTACTTTGGACTAGACTTGCAAAAAGTATGAGATACTAGGAGCTTTATAACCATAAAGGGATTCAAATGTGGACATTTTGTAGATGTGTGATAGGTGGTGTTATACCACCAATATGGTAGAGGAAGTCACTTCACCTATTAAGATTTCTTGTCTGAAGAGTAACAATGCAGATAACCCTCTAAAAATTTGGTAACTATTTTTGTTTGACCATATGTTTGTGGATGATATGTTGAAACCATAACAAGTGTTGTTCCACTCATATTTCCAAAACTTTCTTGTGAATTTTGGATCTCTATCACTTATTATTACTTTAGTAAATAAGTCCATGGATTTCCTTCATGAACACTTATGCCACCTGGATTGCCATATATGTACTTTGAATTCCACAAAAATGTGCATATTTTGTGAGTCTATCAACAACTAGAAAAATGACATGCTTACCTTCTCATTTTGGTAAACCTATAACGAAGTCCATTTATATATATTCCCATCTTTGATTAGGTATGTGTAAAGGCTAGAGTAATTTTGGAGCTTTTACTATCCCTCCTTTATTTCTTTGGCATGCATGACATTCTCTTACAATTTTTTTGAATATCTTTCTTCATTCCTTCCCAAAAAAATATTTTTTGGTCCTTTGATATGTTTCTAGGAACCTTGAATGTCTTTCCATTGGAGAGTCACATGACTCCCTTAATATTTTTTACTTCAACTTTGATTGAGGGCATAAAAATATTCTACCCTTGTGCCAAAGAATATCTGTCTTCCACTCCCAATGTTCTATAGAGCTCATCCATTCCTTTATACATTGTATTTTCTGTCTAGTACTATTGTCATTTTTTCATTCATGGCGAGCTTCTTCCAACCACACAATAATGGAAGATGTAATGGAATATAAACTCTAGGATTATTCTATTCTAGAAGGGGAATTTGATACCACACTGTCCTCCCCTTTTGTATAGTATTTCAAAATCAAACCCTTGCATTTTTGCTACCCATTTATGTTGTTCTTTTGACGACAATGTTTGATTCAAAAATTACTTAGGTTTATCATGGCCTGTATTGACTTTAAAATCCCTCTCAATGATATATTCACACCATTTTTTATTACATTTAAAATTGCTTCCATTTCTTTTTCATATGTGTATTTCAAAAGTCTTTTCCCTTGAATTGTTTACTTTGAAAAGCCAATGGTCTCCCTTCTCGTGTCAATATTATTCCAATTCCTTGTCTTGATGCATCACATTCGACTATGAATGTTTTACCACAATTAGGTGTTGATAATAATCGAGTAGAAGACATGGCATCATTTAAGAGCGATAATACCAAGGTAGCCTCTTCATTCCATAGAAACGAGTTTTTCTTCAAAATAGATGTGAGTGGGCCTGCAATGCGTGCACAATTTTTAACAAACTTCCAATGATATCCTGTAAGACCCAAAAATCCTCTAAGACTCTTGATGTTCTTAGGTGATTTGAAAAACCCTTATATTCTTATTAATCTTTAAAACATAATAACATCTACTTGGCCTTCGGAATAATAATGATCGCTTGACTGATTACAAAATACGTGTGAATTACTTATGTATCCAAATACACTTTAATGATAAACAACTTGCAAATAACTAAGAGGAAATAGAACAACAATATTGAAATCACATACACAAGTTTGATAACAGAGTTCACCCAATTTGGGCTATGTCTCGAGGTCCACTTCCAATAGAGACCTCTTTATTAATGATCAAATGCTTGCATTTTACAATGACCTTTTTACACATTGCTCAAACTCATAAATAGAGTGCACCATTGAATTCCTTGAATTTTTTTGACAAAAATGAGTATAAAGTTCATAAAATTTTGTGTTGAAACCCCATGGCATGCATTACGATGCATCCTTCAAGTCTAGTTACCCTTACCCTTGAACTTTGAGACATATTACTGTGCAATTAATGTGTGTACTTTGTCTTGGTCTGTGCACCCAATAAATAGGGTGCGAGCCCTAACCTCCCATCCATAATTTATGGCACACTTTAATCATTTGTTAGGCAGGTTCCATAACAAACCCACACCTTTGGTGCAAGGATTATTTTGTTGGCATATATGTGGCAGGTCGCGGGGTCAAACCCTGTCGACCTTGCCATATTTTATGGTGTTTGTTTAAACCATATGTTATAAATAAAATATGTGCGGTAATATGCATATAGTTTCAACAACCTCACACATGAATATAGTGTGTGATTATATGGGTTTCAAACAAACCATGGGTCGGGGGCTATAGCCCTTGACCCTTTTCTTGTCGAACTAACCTTTAGATTAATTCAAATATATTCACTGCCATATATGGTTAAGTGGAAATCGTATGGTGTAATGGTTAGACTGTTGGTTTGTTGGGCAGGAGACCCGAGTTCAATCATCCGGTCTCTAACAATTTTTTTAACAAACCTTACCTATTAATGACCAATGGGAGGCTACCACATGGCATAATCTCATTGGTCTATCTTTGTCACATGTCAACATATGATTTATCCACTTGTATGTATGGTATGCCACATCACCTGCTTGGTTAGATGTATGATGTGCCACATGGCACCCCATGGTGTGGATACGTCAACACCGTACAGTCGTACGATCACACCACATGTCACCCTTTTTAGTGGTGACACGTGTCACCTTTGACCTTGTTGACTTTTTCCTTTTTTCCCAAGTTTTGACCTAAAATTTGATCGGCCATATGTTTTGCATATGAACTTCGTGTGAGATGATTTTTGCATCATTGGAAAGCTATTGCAGAACTCTATGCATTGATGTCCTTTTCAAGAACATTTGAGATGGTCAAATTTTGAGCATTTTTTAACCTTTCTAGACCTCTGTGAGCATTCCAGATCGTCCTGGACCTCTGTGAGCATTCTAGATACTCTTGGATCATTTCTCCCCATTGGAATCTTTTTGGACCACCAAAATTTTTGATTACTCAACAACTAAGTGAGGGTAAATCTCCCTCACCCTTCCAATCTCCATCCACTTTGCTTTACTTGGTTTCACCCCTTTAATACCAAATCGAAGATATTACACATCACCTCGCTATGAAGTCCCGATTCTTTTTTCTAGAATAACATCTTTCGGTAGCTCGTCTAAATACTTTGGAGAAAAATCATCAACTGTTGGAACTTGAATACTTTCATATTCATCCATAGTCATAGGAGGCTCATAAAGCTTCAACTTCTCAACATTTACCATTGAATACATTTGCATGTAGGATGATAGATCTAAACGAAAGGCATTGATACCAATCTTTTCTAATATCTTGAATGGACCATATTGGACTGGCCTCAGCCTTTTACCTTCACCCTTCATTCTATCTTTACTGATATGTAACCATACTTGATCACCGACTTCGAATTGATGATCAACCCGATGTTTGTCATGCCTTGCCTTATAATTGGTTTGGCTCTTCTCCAATTTCTCATGTACTACTTGATGCACCTCATGGATATTTTGAATGAACCTTTTAGATTTATCTGTATCATCTTGGTCCATATTCTTTACTTGCTTCTCCAAAATCAAATTCCATAGGTGATTTAGGAAAGTACCCCAAACATACTTCAAAAGGATTTTTCTGAGTAGAAGAATGCATGGCATCATGCATTATTATAGACATGTTGTACATAAGACAATTGTTCATCCCATAACTTAGGATGCTTGCTGCAATATCCTCGAAGTAGATGTACCACTATTATGTTTGTCTATTTGTCTGTAGATGAAAAGTTGTGCTCTTCTTTAGCTTATTCTCCATCAACTCCCATAAATGAGACCAAAACTTTCCCAAAAATCAAGAGTATCGATTTGATATAATAGATGTAAGCAGCCCAAAATGAACCCATACATTAGAAAAGAACATTTGTGTTGTTTATTTAGCTGTGAGCTATTTCTTGCATGGAATTAAGATACACATCTTACTGAATCGATCCACAACAACATATAAATAATCATGACCTGTCCTAGACATTGGCAAACCCCTTACAAAATCCATGGATATACTTTCCCATAGCTGGGAAGGTATTGGAAGTGGCGTATATAAGCCCAACTTTATGTTGCTAGGCTTGCTTGTGGCACACGTAAGACACCCTTTTATATAATTGGAAACAGACTCATTCATTTGAGGCCAATAACAAAATCTCTGCAACTGTGCTACTGTCTTACCAACCCCAAAATGACTAGAAATGAGAGATGTATGAGCTTATCTAATTACATTTACTCTTTCATATCTGGGTATACAAAGTTTTCCAAGATGATATAACAAATTCTCATGCATATAATAATTTGATTGGTGATTGCCATGAGTCAATGCTTCACATATATCTTTAAGATCATTGTCTTAGCATACCGTTCAATACAAATTTCATGAGCTAAAGGATTATACCTTAGTATTGTCGATGCATTAATCACTGGTCTTGAAAACATATCTGCAACCTTATTATGAATACCTTTCTTATACTTGATTACCAAATGAAACTACAGTAAGAAACCCATCCATCTGAAATGTCGTGATTGTTGTAGCTTGGTATGCGACTGACTGTAAATAGTGTAATGGTTGATGATGTATATGAATTATTGTCTCCTTTCTCATTAAGTAATGCTTCCATTTATTCACACTTTGTACCAATGCATACAATTCCTTATCATATGTTGGATAGTTAATTACTGTTTGAGTAAAAGTCTCAGAATGATAACATATAGGTTTTCCTCGTTGCATCAAGACTGCTCCCATGGCATATTCGCTTACATCGGTTTGAATCTCAAATGGCTGTTGTAGATCTGGAAGATCCAAAACTAGTGCGTTGCTTATATTTTCCTTCAATTTCTTGAAGGATTTCTGTTGGTTGCCTCCCCATTTAAAGAGTTGTTTTACATTTGTTAATGCATGTAGAGGAGCTGCTATTAAATAAAAATTAGCAATGAATTTTCTCTAGTACTGTACTGCTCCTAAGAAAATCCTGGCTTCCATGGTAGTAGTTGTCTTGGACCAATTCACAATGACTTCTATTTTTGTGGGATCTATCTTTAGTCGACCATTCCCTATAATGTAACCCAAATATACCAGAGAAGTTTTTCCAAATTCACATTTAGACATTTTTACATACAACTTCTCCTTCTTCAAGAGTTCAAAGACTATCCTGACATGCATTATATGATCTTCCCATCTTCGACTAAGGATCAATATATCATCTAAGTAGATGATAAAAAAATCATCTATGTAAGGCATGAACACATCGTTCATTACCCTCATAAATGTCACAGGTGCATTGCATAACCCAAATTGCATAACCAACCATTCAAACAACCCATGCCTTGTCTTGAAAACAATTTTCCATATATTGCTTTCTGCAATTCTAATCTTATGGTAACCACTTATCAAGTCCAACTTTGTGAAATAAACAACATTTTTGAACTGATCCAACAAGTAATCAATTATGGGAAGAGGATAACGGTTCTTTATTGTAATCTTGTTCAGTGCTCGGAAGTTAATACACATCCTGCACGTGCCATCTTTCTTTAGAACTAATACAATAGGAGATACACATAGAGAGGAACTTGGCCTTATAATTCCTTTATCGAACAATTCCTAAACTTGCTTCTTTATCTTTGCATTCTCTAGTATTGATGATCTATACATACCAATGTTAGGAAGAGGAGAATCTTGTTGCAAATAGATTTCATGTTCAACCTCCATCTTAGGAGGAAACTCTGTAGGTTCCTGAAATAACTCATCATAGTTAGATATGATTTTAAACAACTCATGTTTGTGACCTAGATCGCAACCTGATAGAGCATTAGATATATCTTCTTCTTTTTGTTTCACTATTATGAGAACAAAAAATTTACTTGCATTCACGAGTCTCTTCATTTTCCATGTGCTCACTTAAGAAACATTAGTTTTGATTTGATGAGGTCTAACAATAAATTCAATCCCATCTTTGAAAATATGATATTTATTTTCTTCAAGATAGAATACAACTTTCCTATCAAATATATATGGACCATCCAAGACAATGTCGCAAATGTCAGTAGGCTTAACATCTATTTCTACCTCATTAAAGAAATAAGTTGTAATTGCAAATATGATCTTACATTGTTTCATCACCTGCAACTTAGCATCTTCACACACCATACCTAATGGATATGGATTTTTATGAGGTGTTGTATTTAAACCCAAATTCTTAACAATTGCACTAGATATTTAGTTAACTTGAGATCCACTATCAAACAAAGTGTCTACCTTTTTATGCTTGACTATAACCCTGACATGGAAAATCTCATTTCTTTTCTTTTGATCAATAACACTTTCCAATTTAGCAGATTAAACTAAAGAATTAGATTTGATCATAGTTATGCATTTGCTTCCTATTTCCATGATCTTAGATTCATCCCCAAAATCTGATCCTAGATCCTATCGAGATGATGCAACAATCTTCTACTTCCCTTTATAATTGAACTTCTTTGGTCATAATTCTGGATACAATTTCCAACACTGTTCTTCCTCATGTCCCTTTTTCTTACAGTGGGAACATGTAGGTCTTCCCTCAGCTTGATTTACAGTAGCTAACTTCTTTCTCTTCCATTTTCCTTTCGGTTTCTTCTCGAAATTGTATGGCTTCTTATCTTCAATCACATGCTTCCCCTTACTAGCCTCTAGACGTGTCGCTTATACTGACACTTTATCAATGTTAGTAGGGTTAAGCATTAAGATAGTGTGTTGAAGATATGATTGCACACCACCAATATATTTTAGAAGATTTTATCGAGTATACAATGAAATTCCCAACTGTTAGGATATTTAGACACTTAGGAGTTAGTTAAGATCTACTTGTTCTAATGTGTCATTAGGTAAAAGTTTGTTTCTTAGTGTGCTTCTTTAGTATGCATTTTTAGTTAGGAAATACGACGGTCATGATATGTTCCCGACATAGAGTGATCCGATGGTTCATATTCTCCTCGATCTTAATCGCTACATTGATTTGTGGCTTAACACTCAATTGGTCCATGATATCGATTTAAAGAGCATGGAGGGTCATTTGCCGATGATCGATTGTGAGAAACTCTCTTGTAAAATCTCTCTGTAATTTTTTTCTTTTGCATTGATAAATTGCTCCAAGTGGTCGAGTTGGCTGGGGCCATGGATGTGTCCCTGTAGGGTTTTACAACGTCCAAGTATCGATGTGTTGATATTTGATCTAGTTGTGTGAGTGGTTACTAAGGGTGTTTGTCCTCTTTTGGAATACCTATGTTGTCAAACATGGTATCAGAGCCTGTTTGAAGACCTGCTCCCGTTGTAGATCAAGATCGTGAATCCGAGCTGCCTCATCTCTAGTTTCTTCCATTTCCATACATTTTTGGGATGAGAGGATTGTTCCATTGCATCCCGAGTGCTCGTTTCAGTTAGGAATTCTTTTCGTTTCACTCAAAAAGGTTTTCGTTTTCCCAAGATATGACCGTTTTAGTCAGATCCAAAGGTACAAAGCTTGAATACGCCCTTTTAATTTTTTTGTAGAGTATTATTTCGGTTTTATATTTTTTGTTTTCGGGTTGCTACTCTTTTGGATCTACGTATTCTCTTTGCCCCGCACCCTGTGCGATCTCGGAAAATAAAAAACAGATCGGGAAAAGTGCATTTTTTGGGTAAGTTAATCGAGATATAACCCTTGTTGTCATTGAGAAGTGAAATTTTTTTCTTGTGTGAAAAGAGTTTTTTATGAGCACACTCTCCAACAACAACAACGATCCTCCTTCTAAACAATTCAATATGTTTTGCTAGCTCACTTGGTTAAAATTTGCCTTATTAAGTAAGAGGTCTTGAGTTCAAGTCTCTTTTTTGTTATGTTTTTTGAAACAGTTCATGCATCCATTGTAAAGTGTATTTCACTTCAAGTATAAAAGTGAATCACTATAAGTAACTTTAATATTTTATTTTAAAGTTAGTTGTTTTGCATGTAACTTTCTTTTATAAAGTAACTTCACTGTAAACGTGATCCTTGCTTCTTTTTATAAAAGTGGGTCACTTCATAAAACAATTTATTTGTAAAAGTGAGGTTATTTGGAGGGGTATCACCATGTGGACCAACTTTTACTTGCCACGTGGCTCTTTGGTTACCGTTTATGCATTTTTTTTAAAAGGGCATAACTTTCACATTCGAAGTCCGTTTTTAGTGCCGTTTTTTTTAAACTGCCTAATTTTTCGAGATCTTTCCATCAACATCACTAGTTTCAGTTTTTAAATCTATATTATCATCATATTTAAAATGGATTCTTCCAGTGATCTTTTGCTTACCAACATCAACTACTTCCAATGGAAATCCCATATGGAATATTTATTAAGAAGTAAAGGCATGTACCATATTACCTTGGGAAAGGAAAAATAACCCACTGATAATGAAAAGAAAGTCAAATGGGATAATATGAATGACGATGTAGATGGACTGATCAAAACATCCATCTCTTCTGATTTAAGGTTCCACCTTCAAGAAATTGATGACCCCGATGAAGCTTGGGAAAAAAATGAATCTATGTTTGGTAAACAAAATATAATTCAAGCACATCAATTAGAAAATCATATACTAACTTTAATTCCAAATGATTTTTCTTGCATTGAAGACTATCTATCTAAGTTTAAAACACTTAACATTTTATGTGAAGAGTGTAACATAAAGCTGGAGGAAGAGCGTTGCATCTATATTATTCTTTCCAAGCTAGGTAGTGCATATTCTATGTTTGTATCTACCTTCTATGCCATGAGAGAGGATCTAGGGAAAACTTATCAAAAACCCACACATGGGTCCATTTGTGATGCTTTGATTATAGAGCAATATAAGCTTATACAACTTGGACTGATCGACACTACATGTACCTCCAACAAAACCTTAGTAGCCCAAAAAAAAGATAAACCCAAGAATCCCAAGAAGAAACATCCTCACCATAACAACAAGCAAAACAAGGGTCCCAAACCCACTCAGACAACTTCAACTCCTAATGGTGACAAAGGAGAAAAATCTAAAAATAAGAAGTCTGGCAGACATTGCAACTTTTGTGGGAAAGATGGTCATTATGAGTCCAATTTTTTTAAGAAGATGTCATCTTTAGAAGAAGCAACGAAGAAGCAAATCATCAGTATTTATTCTACTTCTTCTTCTTCTTCTCATGGACATGCACTTTCCTTTTGGTTTCTCCTTCAATGCAACTTCTACTTCTTCTTCTAATGAGTGACATATTGATTCTGGAGCATCTTATCATATGGATAAGGAGAAAGCCATATTTTCTACTCTAAATGGGTGTAACACAAAATAATATATTTGTTGGTGATGATAGATCTCTTAGCGATATAGGATCTGGAACATTTCAAGTAGATAATGGTCATTTAAATGATGTATTATGTGTTCCAAGTCTTTCCTGTAACCTTCTATCAATATATCAAATAACTCATTCAGGTTAAGGTAAAATTGTAGAGTTTTCACCTCACCAAGTTGTAATTGAGGATATAAAATATCCTCAACATGTTCTTGCAACTGGAATTGTTGATGATATTACTAGGTTGTACAAATTTGACAACTTTGGGTCATCATCATTTCCATCAGTTTTTGTTGCTCATAGCGATGACTTGAACAAACTTTGGCATGAGTGGTTTGGTAATCTAAACTTCCGCTCATTGCAACAACTATGTAATCAACAGATGATGACTGGTCTTCCTCTTGTTTCATGCAGAGATGGTGTTTGTGCCGGTTGTGTTCTCGACAAACAGCATCGGGACAATTTTGATAAACGTACCTCTTGGCACGCCTCGGGCCCTTTGCAACTTGTTCACAGTGACTTGTGTGGTCCACTTTCTTCTCCTTCTTTTTTTGGATGCAATTATTTCTTAACTTTCATTGATGACTTTTCCAGACATACTTGGGTTTATTTCTTAAAACTTAAGAGCAAAGTTTTTGACAAGTTTCTGGCCTACAAGGTCCTTCTGGAAAAGAAATTTGGACATTAAAATCAAAGGTTAAGAACAAAGAATGTAGGCGAATATGTGAACAATAATCTTACAAGTTACTGCACTATTGATCCAAATGGATCCAAAAAGGCCCAAAATCCAAAGTTCTTGGATTAGAGCGAAAACAACTCCATTGCAAAGATCTCATCGCAATATTTCTGGCGACGCAAATAGATTGTAAATCCGACATCATATGTGAAAATTGTTGTAGTTTGAAGTTTTGGTCATGGCATGTTCAGTTGCTAACATGACATGTGGCAGGTGTTGTGGTTGCATTTGACTAGAAATGATGTGGATGGATGTCATTTTGATATGTTATTATATTATAAACCCACCAAACCATAACTTAAGCCATTTTAAAATATTCAAATCACCCATATGGAGTAATTTAAAGCATTAAAGTGGATTGGTTTAAAATATTATATATTACCATAAAAGGGGAAAAATCCCATTTAAAAGGGAAACAAATATTACATTAAAAAGGTTGAATCCCATGAACCATATATTTTTCTTATTATACTGCCGGAGGCACAGAGGTAGTATATAGCAATGAGTTAGCATTGACTTTCATATTAGTTTTATGTTGACTTAAAAAATGTGTATAGATTTTAATGTTGAACATAACAAATAAAAAAATTTATTTTTCAATATAACAAAATTGGTATTTTTATGACCTCTCATTGGTCAATAAATTGATAGTGTTATTGCAATCTTCACTTCATTAGAGGTTTGAAATTAATTTTGACATGACTATATATGAGTGTCACTTTCTTATAAGGTACAACTCTATTGATCAAATTATTTTATAACAAATAAGACTCTTTTTTTATTTTATTTTCTTATTTTTCCAAATGTGTAGTATGAAACCATTTTTAATTATTTTGGTAAGTTACCATTGAACCATGAAATAATACTATTTTTCTTCTTCTTCTTATATATGTAGTTATGAAACCATTTTTAATTCTTTTGGTAAGTTACCATTGACCTATGAAATAAGACTTTTTTATTTTATTTTATTTTCTTATTTTTCCAAATGTGTAGTTATGAAACCATTTTTAACTCTTCTGGTAAATTAATTGATAGTTACGGGGTTAGAAACCCAATGGATCTCGTGGCAGGCTTCCCATCCATTTTTTTGGCAGACGTGATTTGGCATACGGTTAAACTTGTTAGGAAAATCTCTACGAACGCAAAACCTCCACTATACACTAAAACATGCTATTCAAAAAACCAACTACTTATGGAGACATATGATAGAAACGCTGGGCTCCAAAATAAATTTAGGTTTTTTTGAAGTGACATATTTTAATTATAGAAACGGGCTAAAGCACTCGCACACCCTCTAAGAGGAATGAGAAACCTCAAAAGAAAAGGAAACTCGACAAGTTTACATAGATTTGAGTAAAATTTATTTTATTATCTTCGGAGGCATTATATCACAGCATGTTGCACTTGTTTTATATTATATGGTGTTAACCATGTATTTCAAGAGGAAACAAAAGGTGGGTTCGAAACCTTAGGTTAAGGTTGATTCCACCATAAAATGCCACGATGCGCGCTTCTTATGTGTAATGTATGGTTTTATTACCGTATAAAAAGGCGCTATGACCAGGGACTACTCAATATGCGCGCATCATATAGTTCATACAGTTGGTCAATACTTTGGATATGGTTATTTTAAGCATATTTAAATATTTTTTCCATATATTATGGCCACAAATCATGAGATTTGAGATTTTTCCATGCCAAAGAAGTGGGGTCTGTTGGGATTCGATCCATGGACAAATTCTTTTTAAGCCAAAAGTTTTACCACTACAACAACAATTCAAATTATTCTAAAGTATGTAGAACAATTCAATTTATGTAAGAAAAACCAGTGAGCCAAGCAAACTTTGGAGGCTTATTCCGGGAGCTACACTCAACATTTTTCATTGTCGTCTGTTGTATTGGGTTTTTGAGGCAGAGAAGAACATAGCTGAGCCAGTCAGAGATCTATTTTATGTACTTTTGATGTACTTTTAGAGCATTGAAGAATTAATAAAGAAGCCTCCCCCACTAAGACAAAGGCCCAGAGACGTAGGCAATCTTGTCGAACTCCATTAACAACTTTGTTGTTATAGTTTGCTAATTCTTTGTGTTTACTTTCATATCTCCATTTCTTATTATGGCTACTATGATATATCATTAATTTATTCTTCCTTTGTCAATTCCTAATTGGTTAATGAACTCATGCTTAAAACTTAACCAAGTCTTTAAAAGATCATTTCAGATCAAGTGGTAACAGAGAAGGTTGACGGTTGGTTTTTGAGTTTGCATGATTACCAAGGAAAAACTGAATCGTTGTGAAGGTGAGCTCGTTGAAGAGAATCCTAAGATTGGATCGAGAAAGAAGATTTATCAAAATGAGAATATGGCATCGGAAGAAGGACTTTCTCATACCGAGATAGAGTTTCAAAAGACTTTCTTCGCCATGTCAGAGATGGTAAAGGTTTTCATATGATGATTACTTGGAACGGAAGAGACCAATTCTAGGTGAATATTCAAAAGCAAAAAGTGAAGAAGGAGAGGATCCTCCTAAACCTCCTCCTTCTCCATCAACTTCTTCTTCTTCAAGTACAAGTTCCAAATCCACCGCAATAAAACGTTCCCATAAACATAAACATGATATGACTTTACTTAAGCTTGATGTGAAGTTTGAATTACCCATGTATGATGGTGAAGTCAATGCAGAGAGGCTTGATAACTGGGTCAGATAGATGGAAGTTTATTGCAGTGTGCAACAAATCAAGGATGAAGCAACTCAAATCAAATTCACATCGCTTCAACTTGCAAGTACAACACTCATCTGGTGGCAAAGAAAGTTGCAAAATGACACACAACAAGTGGGTAATGTATTTCCATCATGGCAAGTTTTTGTTTCTGCACTTAAAAAACAATTTTATCCTTTGGGTTATAAAGAGAAGGATTTAATTGAATGGCAAGGTCTTAAACTAAGAAAGGGACAAACAGTGCAAGAATACTCAGATGAATTTCATAAGATGGCATTAATGTTAGACATTCATTTACATACCCAAGAAACTCTTATGAAATATATAGGAGGTTTACCTGCACACATTCGTAACACGTATTTATGTTTGGACATACTAATCTTGATGAGGTTTTTGTTCAAGCAACATACATTGAGGTAGGGAAAACAAGAGTTGTTGTATCAGGGGAATCATCCTCAAGAAAATAGGACAAAAGGTAGGGGAATGGAAAGAAAGAAAATTCAATGACAAGAAGGGAAGATAAGCTTTCTTGCAAGCATTGCAAGAAAGAAGGACATGATGATGACCATTGTTGGAAATTGCATCCCGAGAAGAGACTGAAATGGTTCAAAGAGAGAAAAGGGAGGCAAACAACTGCATCAACAACACGACCAACAAACTTGGGATCAGATTCCGGTGATGAGTCTAAAATCACAATGGTTGTTTTGACAGATAAAATTGGTGATGAATATGATTCTAGAAGTAAATTGTTTCACATAAGGGTCATAATGAAGCATACTAAGGTCGACACATTGATAGATAGTGGATCTCAATCTAACTTGATTTCAGAGAAAGTGGTTAAACAATTGGGATTAAACACTAAGATGCATCATAAACCTTACTCACTTAAATGGATAAGCAACAATCATAAATTGCACATAACAAAGCAATGCACTTTAAAGTTTGCAATTTCATCAAAGTTTGTGGATGAGGTAACGTGTGATGTGGTACCACTCAATGAATGTGGAATGGTCTTAGGAAGTCCTTATTTGTATGATCACAAAACAATATTCTACAGGGAAGATAATAAATATCACTTAATCAAAGAAGGCAATGAATATGTTGTACATGCTCATCACTTAAAAGTAAATCAATCCCTACAAAAAATGGAACAATTAAGGAAGACAACTTATGCAAGCAACACACCTATAATTGTGCCAAATCAAGCAATTGATCTTAAGCATGGACATGAGATGGTTGTAGAATGGAAGTTCAATCATACTTTGCTTCAAGAAAAGTTAATGTCTTGCAAGTACTACAAACATATTAGGTCATTTGCAGTCATATTTCTGATGTTATCATTGCTAATGTTTTCAACATGGATGGTAATGGCTTCAGTAAGATGTGAAAGAGTACAAGTGGCTAACAATATGCTATCAGTTGTCATGGTTGTTTTGCAATTGATTTTGATGAGACAGGTGCACATCACAGAGTTTAAAGACAACGAATGAGTGGGGTGGCCTATCCCACACTTGATGACTAGTTAATATCTTTTTGGAGGACCAAAATGTCTTACTGAGGAGGTGTGATCCAAATGGATCCAAAAAGGCCCAAAATTCAAAGTTCTTGGATTAGAGAGAAACCAACTCCATTGCAAAGATCTCATCACAATCTTTCTGATGACGCAAACAAATTGTAAATCCGACATCATATGTGAAAGTTGTTGCAGTTTGAAGTTTTGGTCATGGCATATTCAGTTGCTAACATTACAACATAACATGTAACAGATGATGTGGTTGCATGACATGTAACAAATGATGTGATTGCATTTGACTAGAAATTACGTGGTTGGATGTGATTTTGATATGTTATTATATTATAAACCCACCAAACCATAACTTAAGCCATTTTAAAATATTCAAATCACCCATATGGAGTAATTTAAAGCATTAAAGTGGATTGGTTTAAAATATTATATATTACATAAAAGGGAAAAATCTCATTTAAAAGGGAAACAAATATTACATTATATGGTGTTGACCATGTATTTCAAAAGGAAACAAAAAGTGGGTTCGAAATCTTAGGTTAGGGTTGATTCCACCATAAAATGCCACGATGCTTGTATGGTTTTATTATCGTATAAAAAGGTGTTATGACCAGGGGCTGCTCAATATGCGCGCACCATATAGTTCATTCAATTGGTCAATACTTTGTATATGGTTATTTTAAGCATATTTAAGTCTTTTTTCCATATATGATGGCCACAAATAATGAGATTTGAAATTTTTCCATGCCAAAGAAGTGGGGTCTGTTGGGATTCGATCACTAGACCAATTGTTTTTAAACCAAAATTTTTAACACTATAAAAACAGTTCAAATTATACTAAATTATGCAGAACAATTATCTTTATCTAGGAAAAACTAGCGAGCCAAGCAAACTTTGGAGGCTTATTCTGGGAGCTACACTCAATATTTTTCAGTGCCCTCTGTTGTATTGGGTTTCTGAGGTAGAGAAGAACATAGATAAGCCAGTCAGAGATCTATTTTATGTACTTGTGATGTACTTTTAGAGCATTGAAGAATTAATAAAGAAGCCTCCCCACTGAGACAAAGGCTCGAAGACGTAGGAAATCTTGCCAAACTCCGTTAACAACTTTGTTGTTATGGTTTGCTGATTTTTTGTGTTTACTTTTAGATCTGCATTTCTTATTATGGATGCTATGATATATCATTAATTTATTCTTCCTTCATCAATTCCTAATTGGTTAATGAACTCATGCTTAAAACTTAACCAAGTATTTAAAAGACCATTTCAGATCAACTACACAGGGCATCCAAATGCAACACATTGTTCTATATACACCACAACAAAATGGTGTTGCTGAGAGAAAGAACTGCACATTAAAAGAAATGGATAATTTTATGATCCAATCTAAGGGATTAAGTCTAAAGTATTGGGCAGAAGCCATCAACTATGCAAATTACATAGTAAATCACACTCCCACAAATGGCTCTTAAAAATATAACACTAGAAGAAGCATGGACTAAAATTAAACCAGATGTAAGTCACTTCCATGTATTTGGCAGTATAACATGGGCTCACATTCCCGATGAGAAAAGGAAAGCATTGTAGCCTAAAAGTGAGAAGTGTATATTTGTTTGTTATTCTGAAGATGTCAAAGGTTACATACTTCTTCAACCACAATGTAATGAAATTATTGTTAGAAGAGATTTTGAATTTGATGAAAATCTCTTGGCTTGCAAGCCTAATTTGACAATTGTGCCTTCTTTGGCATGTAAGCCATCTTCGACGTTTGTGCCTTCTTATGTTCCTATTCTGGTTACTTCTACAGATGATGATAGTGAAGATGAAAATCCACCTCCGCCTACTCACCTTCCTTCAGATGAGTCCATTGAACCTGAACCAACACCAACACCATCGCTTCCTAGATGAGTCCATTCAACACGAGAAGCAGCTGGTGATCTTGTCGGTGATCCTTCAGATCAACATCAGACATGTTCACAGTTCTAGGGAGCCTCTTCCCTTTTGGATCAAGTTTCCGAGACTAATGATCCAGAGACATTTGCAGAAGCTTTAGGTCATCCATATTGGGATACAACAATGAATGAAGAGTATCGTTATTTAATGGAAAACGATACTTGGGATCTTGTACCTCTTCATAAAGGATTTTTTTTTTTCCAGATGTAAATGGGTCTACAAAACTAAGTATGCATCAGATGGAAGTGTTGAAATACACAAGGCTCGGTTAGTTTCCAAAGGATTTTCCCAAGTTGAAGGAATTGACTACAATGAAACCTTTTCCCATGTCGCCAAAATGAATTCCATCCACCTTGTTCTTGACCTTGCTGCCTCGCATAAATGGGAGGTCCATCAGATGGATGTCAAGTCTACCTTCTTACATGGGGATTTGCAAGAAGAAATCTACATGGAGCAACCTACTGACTATGTCTAGAATGACTCTAGCCTTGTTTTTCGCCTTAAGAAATCTCTTTATGGTCTTAAGCAAGCTCACCGAGCTTGGTATGCAAAAATGAACAACTTTCTTATTAACATCGGATTTTCCAGATGCTATATGATCCTAATGTCTATACCAAGAAAGCAGGAAGCCATCTCATAATCCTCATCCTTTATGTTGATGACCTTATCCTTACTGGTAGTGACTCAAAACTTTTAAACCATGTGAAAACCAACCTTAAGAATAAATTTGAAATGAGAAACTTAGGATTTTTGCACTATTTCCTTGGCCTCCAAGTTTTGCAAACCAATGAAGGAGTTTTACTTTCCCAAACTAAGTATGCTTGTGACCTTCTTAGTCGTTTCCACATGGAATATTGTAAACCAACCCCTTCTCCCTTCCAGTCTGGATTCAAGCTTGCTGCCACCTGTACTTCTCCCGAAGTTGATGACACTTTGTACCATCAGTTAGTTGGTAGCCTATTATACTTGACTCATACCTGTCCTGGTATTTCTTTTGATGTTGGTCTTTTTTCCTGGTATATGCAAACACCCCTTGAAATCCATTGGAAAGTATCTAAAAGGACACTTCGGTATGTTCAGGGTACAGTTCAATTTAGGATACATTATTGTTCAGGGGGGACTCCTTTATTGGTTGGCTTCACTGATTCTGATTGGGATGACAACCCCAATGATTGGAGTTCTACTACAGGTTATGTTTTCAGCCTTGGTTCGGGACCTGCCACTTGGGCCTGTAAGAAACAACAGGCTATTGCACTTTCTTCAACAGAAGCAGAGTACCAAGCAGTGTTAAATGCAATTCAAGAATCCTTGTGGCTTCGATATATCCTTTTAGAGTATGGATTCTAGCACCAACATTTGACCAACCTTTGGTGCGACAATGAGAGTGCCATCAAGATCACCAAATACCCAGTTCAACATCAACACAACAAACACATCGAGCTACACATGCACTTCATTAGAAATCTCATTCATGATCAAGTTATTGAAGTTCTATTTTTCCCTATAAAATATCAAGTTGCAGACATTTTCACAAAGTCTCTTACATAAGCGAATTTTTCCAAACTTCGATCTATTAGGTGTTCAAGAAGTTGTCATTAAGGGGGGATAGGATCTAATTCCTCCTTTATTCTCCTATTGTGTCACTATTGTAAATCCTTCAATCCTATCCCAAGTTTTTTTTAAGGGGGGATGTTAGGATATTTAGACACTTAGGAGTTAGTTAAGATCTACTTGGTCTAATGTGTTGTCAGGTAAAAGTGTGTTTTTTAGTGTGTTTCTTTGGTATTCATTAGTATGCATTTGTAGTTAGGAAATCCGACGGTCACGATATGTTCCCGACATAGAGTGATCTGTCGGTTCATATTCTCCTCGATCTTAATGACTACATTGATTCGTGGCTTAACACCCGATTGGTCCATGATCTCTATTTAAAGAGCATGGAGGTTCATTTGTCGATGATTGATTGTGATAAACTCTCTTGTAAAATCTCTCTGTAATCTTTTTATTTTTCATTAATAAATTTCTCCAAGTGGCCGCATTGGTTGGGGCCGTGGATGTTTCCTCATAGGGGTTTTACCACGTCAAAATATTGGTGTGTGATATTTTATATGGTTGTGTGAGTGGTAACTGAAGGTGTTCATCCTCTGTTGGAATACCTATGTTTTCGAACACTAAGGCCTTCGTTTTGAATTCTTGTGTACATGCTTGAATATTTTGGTCTTTACCTTGTCTTAGATGTTTCCATTCTATAATTGTCATTTGTGTATAAGCTAGTGGATATAATTGTTTTCTTATGGCCTTAGTAAATTTATCCCAAGAAGATATTACTTTACCCTTTTGAACAAGATCAACTTCCATCTTACTCTCCCACCATATTA
Organism: Picea engelmannii; assembly: GCA_009831015.1. NCBI lineage: Eukaryota > Viridiplantae > Streptophyta > Pinopsida > Pinales > Pinaceae > Picea > Picea engelmannii. Next base: position 218,399 of record ML788711.1, on the reverse strand, counting down.
AGGTTGTGCCACTTAGTCGAAGAGAATCTAATTGTATCTTTGCAGTGTCATCCATGATATTTTTTACCCTACAATATACCTCTATTTTCTTGATCCAGTTAGCCAATTTCTCGGCATTCAATTCTCCATCATAGATTGGCAATTCAAACTTGACATCCAATTTTAATAAAGACAGATTATGATCAGAATTCTTAGAGGGCTTCCTTTTATGCGAAGAATGTTTACTTCCCTCATAAGAAGACAATGATGAGGATGATGGTGAGGAGGGTTATGAAGGGCCACCTTTATCACCTCCTCCTTCCTCTTTTTCTGTTCAACTTTCTCTGATGTACCTTCCTCCTTGGCCTTCTCTCGACCCTCATACATTTCTTCCATCTTGGATTTCATTAAATTAAAATCCTCAAAGAAGTCATCTTCAGAGTTGTAAGGACCCAAATTTCTTGGCAAAGTCATTTCTCTTCGACGAGTAAAAATTCTTGAACCAATATGAGGATTGTAATTATCAATTTTTCCTTCTAATCGCATGGATTTGGACCTTGTAATCATCCACTTGTCAAACCTCGCTCTGATATCAACTTGGTTCGAAAAATATTAGATGCTTATTAATCTTTAAAACATAATAACATCTATTTGACCTTCAAAATAATAATGATCACTTGACTGATTGAAAAATACGTGTGAATTACTTATCTATCCAAATACACTTTAATTATAAACAACTTGCAAATAACTGAGTGGAAATAAAAAAAACAATATTGAAATCACATACACAAGTTTGATAACAGAGTTCACCCAATTTGGGCTATGTCTCTAAGTTCGCTTCCAATAGAGACCTATTTATTAATGCTCAAATGCTTTTGTTTTACAATCACCTTTTTACACATTTCTCAAACTTAAAAACATAGTGCACCATCGAATTCCTTGCGAAATTTTGAGAAAAATGAGTATAAATTTCATAAAATTATGTGTCGAAATCTTGTGGCACGCATTATAGTGAAACCTCCAAGTCTAGTTACCCTTAGGCATGAACTCCAGGACACCATACTCTACAATTGATGTGTGTCCTTTGCCTCGTTCCACACACCCATTAAATTGGGCGCAAGCTCTAACCTCACATCCAGAATTTATGGCACACTTTGATTATTTGTTAGTCAGGTTCCATAACAAACCTAGACCTTTGGTGCAACAGTTATGTTGGTTGCATATATGTGGAAGGTCGCGGGGTCAAACCCTGTTGACCTTGCCATATTTTTTGGTGTTTGTTTAAACCATATGTGTGGTAACATGCATATAGTTTCAACAACCCCGCGCACGAATATAGTGTATGGTTATATGGGTGTCAAATGAACCATGGGATGGGGGATATATCCCTTAACCCTTTTAATAAGCCTTACCCATTAATGGACAATGGGAGGCTGCCACGTGGCAACCTGTCTATCTCTGCCACATGTCAACATATGATTGATCCACTTGTGTGTACAATATGCCACATCACCCACTCGGTCAGACGTACAATGTGCCTGCGGCACCCCATTGTGTGGATACGTTAGCACCGTACGATTTTACGGTCGTTCCACATGTCACCCTTTCAGTGGTGACATGTGTCACCTTTGACTATGTTGACTTTTACTTTTTTTCCTTGGTTTTGACCTAAACTTTGACTGACCATGTCTTTTGCATACGAACTCTGTTTGAGATGATTTTTCCATTGTTGGAAAGCTATTGCTGAACTTTACACATTGATGTCCTTTTCAATAAAATTTGAGATGGTTGAAGTTTGAGCATTTCTTAACCTATCTGGACCTCTATGAGCATTCTAGATCCTCCTGGACCTCTATGTGTGTTCCAGATCCTCCTGGATCATTAGAAATAGTTCATTTTGTAATAGATTGGATATTTTGAGGGTCCACCTTAACCCCTTCCCTTGAAACAATATGACCCAAATACTCTACTACTTGTTTCCCAAAATCACATTTGGATGTTTTTTACATAAAATTGATTGTTGTTGAGAATTTGTAGGACTTTATCCACATGTTTAATGTGGTCTTCAAATGATTTTCTATACAAAGTTGTTAGTCTCATAATCCTAAAGTTTTATAGTTAAAGTATTTTTCTAGTTTAATTTTTTTTTAGAAATTAGTTTATTCTAGTTTGTTAGGATAATGACACCTAGCTTCGATGTAAAGGACACCTATCATACTCATGTGATTGGTTTTTCTCCCAGAATTTAATTTAGAGTTGAACTATATAAAAAATCTCTTTCTTTGAGTGAGGTTGATCCAGGTGGATACCGGTGGCCACCCACCTTTTCCAACTGGCTCAAAACAGTTTTCTGGCAATTTTGGTAATTTACTATTTTTAGCAGTTTTTAACTTTCGAGGCCATTTTGAGGGCCTAAATGAAGGTTTTTTGGGATAAAACTTCTCAATGATAGCACAAAGGCTCTGATTGAGCCCCCAAAATGAATCTCCTTGAAAATATCTTTCCAACGAGCTATCGTGCGCCCCAAATGGAGATCGTATGCCAAAGTTACGCCCTCGGGAAGTTGATACACCAAACTACCCAAAACGTGGTCCACAAAACTGTTGGCTTTTCATCTTCCGGAGTTAGGGTTTTGGATTTAATTTATGATAAAAAGGCCTTTGGAGTCTCATTGCAAAATCATCTTCTTTTGAATGTGAGTAGCAGACACATCTCTTCTCAGAGATAAGATGCCACCATTCTAGCAAGTCTTTCACTATGCATTTTATAGTCTTTGTACATTTTCACTCATTAATAGAAAATTGTGTATTACTGTATCTATGTGTTTATGGTTGCATCTATGATACATTTCTATTATATTATTGGATATCTGAGATACCTCTGTACATTGCTTTATTATATCTCCGCTCTCATTTCGCGCCAAAAATAATCCGGATTAGTGGTATCAGAGCAGGCTGCTCTTGATCATTTTTCAGTCCATGTCTCCAACGAGCTTCGAGTATAGAAAGTTGGGTCTCGATATTGTCTCTCTTGAAGAGAATCGCTTTTGCACACCCAAGAAACCCTCCATGGCGTAAGAAAAGAAAAATGACAGAGAAGACAATTCTATTAATTTGTTGCTTGAGCAAGCTTTGATGCGACAGAGGGACGAAATGATGGACAATTTTTCCCACATCCTTCAACACCTTCCAATAGAAACATGCGCGTCTTCATCAAGCGACCACTTTGAAAGTACCTCACCTTTCAAGGTACAAGTTAATTTTGATATTCCCATATTTGAAGGACAGATAGATGCAGATGCCTTATAAAAATGGTTAAATCTGCTAGAAGGTTATTTATCTGTTCATAATTTTTATGACAGGGAAAAGATCACCTTCGCACTCCTTAAGGATCTTCCCCATGTCAAACATTGGTGGGAAACTTACTGGGAGAAAATTTCCATAGAGCAGTCTGGAATATATGGGGTCGAGCCCACTTGGGATTTTTGTGTGGATGCGGTAAAGGAACAATATTACCCTGTTGGCAACTATGAAGACTAGTACATGAGATGGACCACATTGCGGCAAGAAGGGGCCAAGTAGTTCCAGAGATCATTAATACCTTCCATACCTTGCGCACCAAGCTGGGTATCAAAGACTTCGAATGACAATTCGTTCTGAAATACTGCGGGGTTCTACCTAAATACATCCAAACTGAAATGGATTTTCTGGACATCTCATCACTCAATTGTGCTTATTGATATACTGTTAAAATCGAGAAAAAGTTTAAGCACCAGAACAAACGAGACTTTGGGTCTGCAAATTCACAACAACCAAATTATGATAAAGACGACCCTAACAAACATCACCCCGAAAACCAGTCCAAGCCACAGGAAAATGAGGGTCAGGAAAAGACAAAGAAGGACACTGGAAAATGGTGTGATTTCCACAAAATCCCCTGGCACAACACTGATGAATGTCGCTCAAAACAATCATTGGTGGTAGAGATAAAATACAAGGAGCTGAACCCTGATTAAGAATTTGATTTTGAAAATACTGATAGAAGACATATCATCGACGTAGACCCCACTGCTATTGTCGTGATCACAACAATCCAACCAGAAAAACCAATAGATTCTGCAGAGGGGGAGCACCTTTTTCATTCACAGATGTGGGTGAAGGGGACCCCATTGCATTTCATTGTTGATAGCGGAATCCAGAAAAACCTCATCTCAACGGAGGTTGTCAATCAGTTGGTATTTTCAACAACACCACACTCACAACCATACAACATCAGGTGGCTTCGCCAGGGATGAGATCTTCGTGTCAACCAACAATGTCGATTTTCATACGACATCCAACCCTTCAAGGATTAGGTACTATGTGATGTTTCCCCCTTGTATGTATGTGATGTTCTCTTGGGCCAACCATATATGTGGAAGCGCCATGCTATTTATGAGTCTCAACCCCGTAGTTTCATTGTTACTCTAGGGGGTCATCTCTACAGGATACCAGAGGTAATTTCGACTATTGTCCCACCTAAACAATGCCAGAAGTTAGTATCTCATACTACAAAATTAAGCTTCTTCACTGTCTATTCAAAGCATGAACAAAAGAACACCACTGCAGCCTCAGTCCAAGCACCTTCTATCCAATAGAAGAAGGTCGAAAAGAAAAGTGTAAATATTCCTTATGCACACATGCATCTCATGTAGCCAGAATAGTTAAAAAGGTCCAACCCTTCTAGCCATAGGTTCGTGACAACCTTCAACAAACTAAGCAAGACAACTTCTCCAACAAGGCAAGCAACTAATCAAGATGCAGATTCAACAAATGATTTTCCCTCTCCCCTGGGAACTCAAAGAAATGGAGAACATTGTTTTCTAAGGAGTGAGGATTGATCCAGGTGGATATTGGTGGCCACCCACCTTTTCCAACTGGCTCAAAACAATTTTTGGGTAATTTTGGAAATTTACTATTTTTAGCAGTTTTTAACTTCCAGGGCCATTTTGAGGGCCTAAATGAAGGTTTTTTGGGATCGAGCTTCTCAATTATAGCCAAAGGATTTTCTTGATCTCCAAAAATGAATCTTCTCGACGATACCTTTCCAACGAGCTATCATGCGCCCCAAATGAAGATTGTATGCCAAAGTTACGGCCCTGAGAAGTTGATACACCAAACTACCCAAACCGGGGTCCACAAAACTGTTGGATTTTCATCTTCTGGGGTTAGGGTTTTGGATTTTATTTATAATAAAAATGCCTTTGGAGCCTCATTGTAAAATCATCTTCTTGCGAATGTGAGTAGCGAGCATATCTCTTCTCAAAGATAAGTTGCCACCATTCTATCAAATCTTTCACTCTGTATTTTTACAGTCTTTGTACATTTTCGCTCATTAATAGAAAATTGTGTATTACTATATCTTTGTGTTTATGGTTTCATCTCTGATACATTTCTGTTATTTTATTGAATATCCGTGATATCTCTGTACATTGATTTATTATATCTCCTCTATTTGCCTGGTATGTGTTGTGAGTTTCAAGTTTGAGTTGGAAATTAAATTGGTTTCATTGCACTTATTATAAAACCATGCTTTGCATATAAGACAAATTGGGCACAAGTTTGAATAGAAATTCCATTTGTTAAATTTTTTGGGAACAAATAAATCGTTTCACATAAAGCATATATTTTAAAGTATGGCTTTATGGAACATATTTCAAAGCATGGGTTCTACATACTTTTTTTACAGTGATGTTTTAGTATATTTCAAAAAAGGGGTTATAATGTATAAAGGACATTGCTTATGAATAAAATAGAGAGTGATATGAAGTTTGACTTTATGTAATGTAATTTTTTTGACTGATAAGAGATTAAAGTGGAGTGATAAGTGGATTTAATTATGATGTTCAGTTTAAAGGGAGACCATTTTGTGTAAAATGATTTAGGTTATTAATTTTTGAGAAGTGTTACTGTATGTTAGATTTTTTTAGTTTAAGGGGGGACACTTTTTACTATTAGTAAAAGACTACAAGTCTTGATAAATGGTTAAATTTTGAAAGTTTTGATTGTAACTTTGAAGCTTATAAGTTGAGAAGAGTTCAATGCAATACTCTCTCAAAATAGTTTTTCAATGAGACTTTTAAAGGGTCAAGGCCAAGTCCTTAAAAATGATATTTTTTCATGGAGTGTGTACTCTTTCTTTTTGGTGTCATGTGTCTCTCTTTCATGGTGTTTTGAGGCTTATTCAGTGTGGTGGTGTGATCATAAACTTATTTTTTTTTTCAAGAAGACAATCTACCATTACGTCTAAATTAATCAATCTATTCACAAAATCATATAAGTTAGATGGACCCAATAATTGCAAATATTGGAGTTGGCACATGCATAACACTTTGATTTATAATGAATTATAGCGTGATATTTGTTATGGTGATACTGCTACAACTAAGCCAACCGACGCCACTTCTTTAGAAAAATGGAAATTAAAAGATGAAAAAGCACTTTCTTTACTGCGCTCTTCTATAACTGAACACATGTTTGTACATATTGAGAATTCCAAAGATGCATGGTCTGCTTGGAATCAATTCAAGAATCTTTTTGGTACTCCTGCTCATCTCAAAGTGTTGATCTACAAATGAAATTTCTTTAACAAATATTAGCTGATAATGGTGGTGTATTATAATACATTTCAAGGATAAAGAACATTCATCAAGAAATCATCAAGGGTGTTTTTTCTAAACTTTAATATATTTTTTGGTCTCTATTGTGATAATGGTCTTAACTCAATCTTATAAGCATTTTATTAAGACTTTGCAAATCAATGATAAGTTATCGACTGTAACTTTTGATTCGCTTAGTGAACTACCGACTTAACACAATAAATCATTTGGAAAACAAAAACAATTAGGAGAAGATATTCTTTTTACTAAAGATAAAAGTTCTAGAGAAAGAGGTAAACAAAATTTTGGAAATTTTCAGAATCAGTCTTCTAATCGAGGCCGTGGTAGGGGTTGTGGTCAAGGAAGAAGTCGTAGCAATTTTAATAAACAAAAATTTTAAGGCAATCCTCCCAATAATAATGCATAGTCAGGAAGAGGCAAGAATTTCAGTCAAGTGAGATGTAAGAGATGTTAAATGATGGGACATTATGCATCTAATTGCCTAACACGCAATGATCAATTACCAAAGTTTAAGCATACATCAAATTCAAATTCTCAACCATCAACTCAATATGCAGAGGATCAATATTACCAGGACAATCACTATGAATATGTTTTTACATCAGTTCAATAGTTAGATTTTGTAGCATCGGTTATTTCCCAAAATATTCTAAGGGATTCATTTGAAAATGATTGGATATTGGAGATAAGATCTACTCAACATATGACTTATATCAGAGATCATTTTTGGAATTATCAAGATGTTCAACTAAATCCCATCTATTTGGCTAATGATTCAACTCATATACCTCAAGGAAAAGGTTCAATCAAAGTATTTCTCCTTGGAATTGGTCAAAAATGGATTTCAAATGTTTGGTATGTACCAACTTTTAAGAAAAAAATGTTATCCTTAGCCACAATATAACAAGATGGACATCAAATCATCATGTAAGATGGTTTGGTAAAGATTAACTCAGAGAAAGACAAATTGAAAACAATAATGACATGATATGAAGATGGAGAATTACTAAGAATGAAGGGCAAAGTTATCCCAATAAAGCATGATTTTGCAGCAGTAGTGAATTCTGAAATGTCTTCATTTAGATTATGGAATTTTTGATTTGGACACTTAAACTTTGATAGTCTCTTGAAACTTAAGTCCGTAGATTTGGTAAATGGTTTGTTAACTTTCAAGAGAGAAAATTCTAAGTGTGAAGCTTGTATATTTGGCAAGAAAAAGCGGGAAGTTTTTCCTACCAGCTCATCGTGAGCAACAAAGTATTTGCAGTTGATTCACAATGATACATGTGGTCCAATGGAATCTTCTTTCAATATATGTCAATATTTTATACTTTTCATTGATCACTACACTATAATGACATGGGTGTTTTTTTTAAAGGCAAAGTATGAAGATTTTGAAAGTTTACAAATTTTCAACACATGGTTGAAAATGTAACTAAAGAAAAGGTTGCAACTTTGAGAACAAATAATGAAGGAGAATTCACTTCAACTGAATTCAATGGTTATTATCGAGACAATGGAATTAAGAGGCAACTAAATAATTCCTATATGTATTTACTAAAAATATGAAAAAAACTCTAATGGGCATGGAAAGATCTATGTTGCAGTTCAAAGGGTTGAGCACAAAATATTGGGCTGAAGCAATCCATACCATAATTTATCTCAGAAATCAATCACCTACATCAAATTTATATGGAAAAACTCCTTATGAAGCTTGGTACGGTTTTAAACCCAAGGTAAATAATTTTAGGGTTTTTGGATCAACATGTTATGCTTTAGTCCCTAAGGAAAAAAGTGTTGGAATATTGAGAGGGGG